>OX235274.1:45833048-45862283 GCA_944472155.2 Trichobilharzia szidati
CATCGAAAAGTTGTTCAAAATTATCAATAAGCAAAAGAGTTCAATGCTCCTTAAGTTTGCTGAAGCCTTTTCCATCAAGCGCCTAAAATCTGATTTGTGCGTTCAGAAAGAAGCAGTTATCAGTCTTTCTTTGCCCTGGTAACTGGATATTTTTCATCCTAATGCAAGATACTGAAAAGTTTTCATTTTGTAGGATTATTATTGCTCGGAATTGTGTTTAATATTGCATATATATATGTATATATTATTAGTGTATGTGTATATTGATCGATTGATTTCTGTTTAAAATGAACTCAGTGCAAGTATGTTAAAATTGTTATTGTAGATACATTCAATAATGTTTTTGCCCTGTAAGCAGCTGAAGAGAAGGCGACGAAATAAAATATGGTACCATTTTATTCTGCTAAATCTGTAGTTGTTGCTTTGTTTAAATTCATTAAGGGGAACAAATGTATGAAATATGCCAAATAATCTCAAATATAGAACAGCATAGAAAATAGGTGGATTGATTTTGGCTTAATTCAGCTGAGATTTACGTTTAGCCTATGACATTTTCGCTAACACCGAAAGAATAATTCATCTTTAGTCACTATGATCTCCACTACAAATGATCTCTCTCGCTCTCTTAATTTCAGGATTTCTGAATATCGAATGGGAAACGAAGAGCTGGCCGTCCAGGTGTGACATGCAGGGAGAGATCAGACCTTATGGACAATATATATATATATATATATATATATATATATATATATATATATATATATATATATATATATATATATATATATATATATATAGGGAGTTTGAAATTCTCTGTGCAGAATCTACAACATGAAACAAAACTCAAAATATTTATTCAGTATTATTTTTTAGCTACTCAATTCACGCCATGGAAACAAACCTTAGTTAAATATAACCTTCGAACTTATAAGAAATGCATTTGTACATCGCTTATATATATGGTAGTGTACATTCCAGTATTTATTTGCTTAAAGTGTTATTATCTTTATCATTATTGCAGTTTTTTGTTGTTTAAATCGGCTGAGTACAAACTTTAGTTAGATAAAGTACACACTGTACACATGTGTAGGAGTTTCAATGTTGAATGTGATCAATAATTAGTGTTAAAGTTAGATAATTAGACTACATGACACTACACACTAGAAACACACTCAAGACTTGTTTCCATGTTTACAACCGCTTACTATACGGACGATATACCTGGCTCCCCACGGGCAGGTGAATTGGTAAATACACATTGATGAGGCCAGCAGTGGTAGCTTATCCTTCATGTTCACACGAATCATAGGTTTCGTGGAGAAGGTTAGTCGTAGTTCAGCTGCGAAGAAGGTTTTCTTAAGTGAACGCGACAGTCGATTTTTCATTGTTTCCGCAGATAAATCTCCATTGAATTGAGGGTTCATGTAGAGTAGTTTTTTTTTCGGGACTCTAAGCATGGGCAGTTTTTGCAGTCTAGGATTCATAGATCTTGCAATAAATCGTTCTGGACTTGACCAACGCTCAATTTCTAGTCATTTATGATACGTCATTCAACTTATTTGCTCAATTTCAGTTCTAATTTAAATGGCACTATTCTATAACCCCACCTGTACTCAGTCTCTATCTGTAATTACCTCTATTGCTATTCTGACCTAAGTTGAAACATTTTAGTCAATTATATTACGTCATTTAACTTACTAACTCAATCTTACTTTAGTTGCTGTCTAATTAACCTTGTTTCTATATTAGATCATTTTTGTATTACCTGATTAATTATCTAAACTTGACAAACCTCATGTACACACACACACACACAAATAGTTATATATAAGTGTGATTGTACAGCTATATGAATGAATTCACCATCGAAAAGAGTCTCTTCGCTGAACGTCTTCTCTTCTTTATATCGACATTACGTAGTCAAGGATTAGAATGTCTTATTCAGACTACCCTTAACTTTATTCAAACCTAATCCTAATGCAGTTGACACTATCCATCAGTGAAGGTGAGGTAGTACTTGTGTGCAACACTTGTCTCTGAGCCAGTTCAATCAGTGATGCTTCACAACCTAAGTGAATGGTATACCATTACTAACTATTAATCTACATCTAGCTTCGAAACGAATTAGTCAACGACTGGCGACAGACTAGCTTTCACCCAGAAACATCTATTCTTCCTACATGATGTTAAGCAAGTAGTCAACTGAGACGAAAACCCGATTTGCGCGTCCACATTTTACGCTGCTAGTGTTTTTTCTCTCTCGCTATCTCCAAAATGAAATATATCGTTATTCCGTCTGTCACACAAGTTAACCAGTTAAGTCTAGTTCAGCAATGCAGAGCTCTGTATAAAAGCGAAGCAGTTCAAACTGCCATAAGGCAGAATAGCTGACTGCTCGAGGAAAACACCTTATGGATGATACATCCCTTTGGCCTTAACCTCCGACCACATAGTAAATAGCCTACTCTATGATGGCAACTACTATTAATCTCACTGCTATCAAGGTAGCCTTTATGGTATGGCAGCAATATTCATTCTACTGTGATATGCCATCCCGACCACCACATCAAAGTAGAAACTGTCAGTTGTGTATATTATTAATTATCGATTAACGAAAACAAAACACAAAGTTCAGCGAAGAGTCTCTCTTCAGCCTATTCATTCCCTCATCAGCTGTACAGTAGCATTCATGTACAATTTTTTCATGGAAGAGGGTAGTAACAAAATTGATGATTTGTCATAATCATAGTTGGTAATATTAGTCAATATTTTGGAAGAGTTGAATAACTGTGTCAGAGTTATGTAATTATTATTATTTCCTTTAATTCCTAGAGAAACATAGGGCTTCAGCCGTGCGTCTCCATTGCGTTCGGTTCTCTGCTAGAGTCTTCACCTGGCTCCAAGTCTGCCCGCACCTTTTCATCTCCTCTTCACATGACCTCCTCCAAGTCATCCTTGCACTGACGACCAACTCGTCGCTTCCCTTTCACCGGGTCCCACTCGAGCAATGGCTTGTCTAGTGATGTCACTTGATGGCTTGTTTCCTCAGAGTATGGCCAATCCATCTCCATTTCTTCCTGCATATTTCTTGCACAATCGGTTCCTGATTGGTTCGCTCATTGCCAGAGATCTCTGTTGCTGATCTTTTCTGACCATCTGATCTTGAGTATTGAGCGAAGACAACTGTTAATGAAGGTCTGTAGTTTTTTTTGAGGTGCTCTTTATGACGCGCCAAGTCTCTGAGCCTTATAGTAGCACTGACTGACTTCACATTGGAGTTGAAAATCCGGATCTTATCTTCGTTTTGATGCTGAGTGCTGTTGACCTCCACACAGACTTGAGAGTAATAAGGGCTTTTCTTGCTCTCCAGATCCTTGCTTTGATATCCTCGTCAGTTCCGCCTGTAGTTGAAACGATGCTTCCCAGGTAGATAAAGGAGGTAGTTTCTTTCAGGTTCCTCCCATTTATGCTTATTGTTGTCTGTTGTTGGTGTTGGCCAGGAATCTTCATCACCTCTGTTTTCTCTATGTTCACCTGAAGGCTTATCTTCTCTGGATGCTTTTTCTGCCAACTTGTTGCTTTTCACTTGAATATCTTCAGGTTTGTGGGAAATCAGACATACATATCACATCGACGAAGTCCATATCCTCCAAGTTTTTCGTTAGGGTTCATTTTATGCTTGTTTCCTCATTCCCCGCTGTCTGTCACACTATCCAGTCTACTGCAATCAGGAAAATCATTGGTGATAGTAGGCAGCCAGCTTGTCTTACTCCTGTCCTCACTTCGAAGGATTCCGTAAGTTTCCCGTTGTGGATAACTTGGCATGCAGCATTGTCATACAGCTGTTGGATGAGATGTATAATATTCGGTGGCACCCCATAGTAGCGAAGTAGTTTCCAAAGCACCTCTCGATCGACGCTGTCGAATGCCTTTTCAAAGTCGATGAAGTTGAGATAGAGAGGTGACTGCCATTCCAAACTTTGTTCAATGATGATCCGTAGTGTGGCGATTTGATCAACACATGACTTGTTTCTCCTGAATCCAGCTTGTTCCGGTCGAAGTTTTTCATCCAGGGCTTGTTTGATTCTCTCCAGAGAGTTATGTAATAAGATGAATAATTTGATCAATGAGTTGTAATCCGGACGCACCAAGATTCATTAACAAGAATATCAAACCAAAAGTTTACAGGAAAGAAACACTACTTGTTCCAAAAGAAAGAAACTTTGCATAAACTCGGATTTCAAGGAAGACTTAACCTGTGATATCCTTAAGAGAAGGATTTAATTATCTTTGAGAAGAACATTCTTCTCAGAAACGCCAAGAGCAGTGTTCTCCAGTCGTCCACTGGTCTGCAGAAGCCTTAAGGACAAGATCTCATATCTGACCACTTCTATGTGCATATATCAGTTCATCTATTCCTGTGAAGCCAGGTAAATTGGATGTTCGATGCGTATCCTGTCTAAAAGCGTTAAAGAACACTATCTCGCATGGTTACAGAAAGGCAGTAGTGGCTCTATTAGGAGTGGGATAATCGAACATTTTATTAACTAACAATGGTCATTCCATCTCAACAGACACCTCCTTCAAAGTAATCCACAAAGTGTAGAACGACCTGCCAAAGGCAATACGCTTTTATTTCCTCGGCACTGCTGAAGTTTTTTACCATTCAGATAGAGAAACTGGAGTTATGCATACAAAAGAAAATCATTCAACCAATTCTATCATCATAGTAACAATTTTGCTAACTTTTTTCTAACTCTTGTATTTCTTTAGAACTCTTACTTAATTCTATTATTTTATTTGTGTATGCATCCTGATTACAACTCATTGATTAAATTATTCATCATATTATTATGTATCTCTAAGACCCTTATTCAACTCTTCTTGTATAACGATTAATATTAACTATGATTGTGGTAACTCATCCCTTTAGTTACTTACCCTCTTTCATGGGAAAAAATATGTATATAAATGAGATTTTACAGCTAATGAGAGAGACTCTCCGCTGAACTATATGCCTTGTTTTTGTTAATGTCTGGATGGGAATTATTCATGAATGATTGTATTTAGTCTCATGGGATTAATTCAACAACCAGAGATCGAGTACAGTCATGCATAGATATGTCACTTAGCATCTTGCATTGCTAGCTTCCATGTAGCTGGCAATAAACACCACCTACTCTTTGTGTGAGGGCTAATATGGTGGAGCAAGATTCGAAAGCTATTGCCATTTGCCCAGCGATGATCGGTAACCAAGTCGATTGTTTAGACCAATGAACCACATTTAAATTTACTAATACACACACCGAATCGCATAAATCCATTAGTTTGGGAATCATCGGCAGTACGCACCCACCGCCGCCAGGCTTCGAACCCAGGACCTTCCGGTTACAAGCAAACAGGCAAGCTCGTATACCATTCAGCCACTGGGACCTGATTCAATAGCCAGCCCATGAATTTTAACTTCTACTAATTCGTGATTTAGCGCGACCACCAACCAATGTCATCGGTGGGAAATCCATCCTCACACTTGACTTTGGATGGACCTCACTGGTCACGACTTCCCACTGGAACTCCAGGAAACTCCGTCCTGTAGCAAGTCACTCACTGGTGAGTATCAGATTAATTCTCAAGAGTTGGTTTGTAAGGATTAAATTTATTTTTTCCGAGTTTGACCTCAGATTGATATGAGTTAGAGAAGCATTGAAAACCAGCAGGGAGTACTGGTTAATAAAAATGCCTTTTATTCATTTGGAATGCTACATACTCTTTAACGTGTAAAGAGTGTTTATCACAAAAGGTATTACAATGAATTGTGCATAGAATTCTACACAAATATTCAATATAACTCTAAAATAATCACAATTATGTATAAAATATGAATAAATCACAGAGTCTAGTATATTTTTTAAGAGAAAGAAACTAAAGTGCGTAGAAAAAATGATATGAAAAGAGAAAGTATGTAAAATCTTTCTTTTTGCTCATATTTGTAGTATTTCAACATTTAAATTCGAGTTGCAGTCGTTTCGATATCAGACTAGGTATCACTTTCAGTGTGCATTAGTAGAAAAAAAACGAAATATTCAAGAATGATAACAAATTATTAAACTACATTTGAATTTAAACTTCGCAGTTGATTTCACTTTTGAAACTTTATTCAAGGTAAATATAAAATTCAAATAATGTATGTACATATGTACTATGATCAATGTTTCAATAAAACATTCGTGAAAAATAGCACGAGAAAGAAAGCAATATGTCGTGTAAGAATAAAATAAGAATAAATTACGAAAAAAGACGATCATACTGTACAGACTAGTAGAAAATAATTCAGAAAAAGAGGGAAGGAAACAAATCGTATTGATATGAGATATGGTTGAATGAAGTTTAGCATGATGGCGCTAAAAGCGATAATTTAAAAAAAGTAGGCGTATTTAAATTTAGTTAGATTAACTGTACAGACGACTAGGGAAACAGAGCAAACAAAGAGACTACAATACAAAGTAAACAAATAGGTATACTTTCAAGTTATCATCATACAAATAAATTTTGTAGTTTATTCAATGTACAATCTCAACTTGGTTGTTAATATCATTATTATTATTATTGTAAGCAGTTGTTAATGGATAAGGTATTTCTTGTATTATTCTATGAGTTATACCAATTGGTCGAAGATGATAAATTAAATATTCTAAAATATACATTTTGATTGGATCTATACCACCAAAACTGATAAGCAATGGACTTGCTGGAAGCTTTAATAAAAAAAAAAAAAAGAAAACTTAACGATATTCATCCTGCAATAAATTTTACTATTGAGAAAGAAAAAGACCCTAGTATTTCATTTCTAGACGTCCTTATGACCAGAATAGAGGATGGCACAATAAGAAGAAGTGTATATAGAAAACCTACATCAACTGACTGTCAGTATACTCATTTTTTTAAGCTTCGTGCCCTTGAAATATAAACGCAATCTGATAAAGTGCTTGGTTCACAGAGCAAGAGCAATCTGTTCGGATGAATGTCTTGATGAGAAACTTAATAATATTAAACGGTTGCTGAGTGAAAACGGTTATCCATAAAAGTTTATTGATAAGAATATGAATCAAAAATCAAAGCAGCCCAAGGTACCAACAGTTCCTAAAAAGGCCTTATTCTTACAAATTCAGTCCCTCGGGGACAACATCAGCGAGATACTAACACAACGCCTTAAAAATGCGGTAAAAAGAGCATTCCCTGCTGCTGAATTACGCTGCATCTTCAAAACCACCCCTATTTTGCGTTCGGGAGTAGAAGATAAACTGCCCAATTTCGCCTCTTCCATGTGTATCTACCAATTTAACTGCTCCTGTGGAGCCAGTTACATAGGCCGTACAATTAGGCGTGTTTCTCGTCAGATTTCCGAACATCATCCTGTGTGGTTAAGTAAAGGACAAACAAAATCCATTCGTAGCGCTATTCTATCTCATCTTGTGGATACAGAACACAAGATTGATGTTAACCAGGCTTTCAAAGTCATTTACTGCATACCAACAAATCTTAACTTTGCCTTAAGAGTTCGATTACTAAATATTGCTGAGGCCGTTGGGATCCACATTAAGAAGCCTAATTTGTGCGTCCAAAAGAAGCTAGTTCAGACATTATCCTTACCTTGGCCATCCAGGTTTGAATGATCCTGAATTTTTGTGGAATTTTCCTAATTTTAGTTGATATTCTATTTGCTATTATATCTTTATTATTATTATAATTTATGCATCTTTAATGAACTGTGGTAATTCCATTGATCTTACTTAACAAATCGATATTATTTCAAAAACACTAATATTGTTATTGACTACTATTCTAGAATATTCTATGTATATAAACATATATGTATAATTGTAGAGCCAAAAGAGGAAATTATCGAAAAGGATATTCTTTGCTCAATTATTTTGGTTTTTTTAATAGATGTTTGAATGAATATTTTCGCTATATAGAAAAAAATTCACTTGAGATATAAAGAACTGATGAATAATTGAAAGTATGAAACCTAGATGTAGAATTTCCCCCTGCTAACTAGTTAGAAAATTGACAAAATTTAGAATTCATGGACCACTGCACCGACTATTAGTTTCTGTTCCAATGATTGAATGGTTAGCGAGCTCTCATTGTCATCTGCAGGTCATAGGTTCAATTCCTAGTGGTAAAGTGATGGGTGAGTAATGCTGGAGAGTCCCCAAAACAGATCGAAACAGATACTCACTACTCTCTGGTTTACAATGATTCTCTAAAATGAAGTCAATTCCTAATCAAACTTGAAATAATTAGTTACACGGAACAGATTTTTTCCCATGCACCACCAGAGTACAAGGCACTCAGTTGCCCCAAGGCTGAAGTAAGTGGGGGTAAGTTTCAAACTCCGGATCTATTTAGCTGAAAGTCGACTATGCAGGTTAACTCCTACATCATTATTATTGTTTCCTTTAATTCCTAGAGGAACATAGGGCTTCAGCCATGCGTCTCCATTGCGTTCGGTTCTCTGCTACAGTCATCACCTGACTCAAAGTCTGCCCACACGTTTTCATCTCCTCTTCACATGACCTCCTCCAAGTCCCCCTAACAGTGACGACCAACTCGCCGCTTCCCTTTCGAGTTCCACTCGAGCAATGGCTTGTCTAGTGATGTCAATTGATGGTTTCCTGAGAGTATGGTCAATCCATCTCCATTTCTTCCTGCCTATTTGTTTCACAATCGGTTCCTGGTTGGTTTTTTCCCAGAGATCCCTCTCTGTTACTGATCTTTTTTGGCCGGTCATCTGATCTTGAGTGTTGGGCGAAGACAACTGTTAATGACGCGCCAAGTCTCTGATCCGTATAGTAGCACTGACTTCACATAGGAGTTGAAAATCCGGATCTTATCTTCGTTTTGATGCTGAGTGCTGTTGACCTCCACACAGACTTGAGAGTAGTGAAAGCTTGTCTTGCTTTTCCGATTCTTGCTTTGATATCCTCATCAGTTCCGTCCGCCTGTAGTTGAAACGATGCATCCCAGGTAGGTAAAAGAGGTTGTTTCTTTCAGGTTCCTCCCATTTATGCTGATCGTTGTCTGTTGTTGTTGTTGTTGGTGTTGCCCAGGAATCTTCATCACCTCTGTTTCCTCTATGTTCACCTGAAGTCCCTCCTATCTTCGATGCTTCTTCTGCCAACTTGTTGCTTTTCGCTTGCATATCTTCCAGTTTGTGGGAAATCAGACATATATCATCGGCGAAGTTCAGATCCTTCAAGTTTCTCGTTAGGGTTCATTTTATGCCTGTTTCCTCATTGCCCGCTGTCTGTCGCATTATCCAGTCTACTGCAATCAGGAAAATCATTGGCCATAGTAGGCAGCCAGCTTGTCTTACTCCCGTCTTCACTTCGAAGGACTCCGTGAGTTTCCCGTTGTGGATTACTTGGCATGAAGCATTGTCGAACAGCTGTTGGATGAGATGTATAATTGTCGGTGGCTCTTAAATCATAGTACATATCAATGTTTAGAACACTAAGATAGTAGTAATAATAATAATTTGCTTTATTCCAAAACAGATCAGTCACCACAATGCATATATGCTTGAAGGGAAGAAAAGCCTTGAAACTGGGGCTTCATAAAATACGTAGTTATTTATAGGAATAATACTAAACTTAATAATATTCAATTCAATTTAGATTTTCCCGTCGATTGAATGGACCGGAGTGCTCGGTCTCAGGTTGACATATCGGCTCCTTGTGCAGATGCTTCAACGATGTCTGGTCATGTAACTTGAAGTCAACTGGTGGACGGTGACTAGCAGTGGAATCCAGGATACACATTTCGTTCTACTTGGGATTCGTCATCTGAATGTACTTGCATTCCCCTGCACAAGAAGTGGCTCTCGTGGCCCGAGTGGTTTAGTGGATAACGCTTTGGCGTTGGAAACTACGGGCACGGGGTTAGAACTTCGGTGGGAACACCATCACCCAGTGGGGAGTGCAGGCACATCCAATTAACGAGTCCCAAAGAGGACGAAATGTGCATCCTGGATTCCACTACTAGTCACCATCAACCAGTTGACTTCGTTTTATTCAAAACAGATTGGATTCGATTCTCTGCTCAATACTCAGTTGTTTTATTAAGTATTACTAATACTGAAGAGATCATAATAATATCAGACGTCTGCGGATGTTGGTAATAATAATAATAATGATTCAGATAACTAAGTAGCCAGGGCCTGTATAAGTTAACACGATTGCTACTCAGTTCACACTAAGTTATTATAAAGTTTACTTACCTAACTGACGCATTTACCGAGAATATTATTTTCTACTGCTCTTTAGTGACTGATTGCCTACGGGATAAACTTTATGGAGTTCTAATGAGAAATCGTAACAAATAGGGTTGTCACCTAGTTGAGTGTGGAGACACACACTCGCCAACGGAAACCTCTTACACAAACTGATAGAAGTTACAATTCATGAGTCATTGAATTTTGTCCCAATGGATAGACAGTCAATCGACTCATCTCGTAGCCTAAAGATCTCGGGTATGCACTGCTGAAGAGCTTCAAGCTAGGGAGAAACGTCTAACACAACTCCCTAGTTTTCAAGGATTCTTAAGCTGATGTCAATTCGTGACATCCATACCAAAACCTAAACAATTGGGAATGTTGTATAATCTTTTAATTAGCGTAGGGCGCAAGGTGTGTGGGGGCTGCAGGTAAGAGTCAACACAATATGAATAATGCAAAGAGATGTACGGTCACTTCTTTCAGGAAACACGTCTCATAATCCTCAAATACAACAGAGAAGAATGATTATAGTACGGTACACTTGTCTTTTATTGAATTATCATATACCTAGCTGGCAAAACTTAACAGATACATCAGAATTGTAGTGCAACATCATCCGAAATCATTATGTAATAAGCAAAAAACAACAAAAACCCAATTAAGTTTAGTTAATTGTGTAATGATATATAATAGTAATAATAATAATAATAACACTCACTTTCTTTAAATCATACACTGGTTGAGTATAATCTGTTTCTATTGGATTCCATCGAGGTGTGCCATTTTTAAATGGATTAAAAATCTCTTTGATTGAAGTATTACTAAATCTTGACTTTCCAAACATATCAATACTATCTTTAAGTTCAATACCTAATGCTTTTGCACATATAGCTAGGAAAGACAAAATAAAGAAAATACACATTCAAGAAGGTGAAGCAAATCAGTTTCAAATGATGACAACGATATTGATTAGCTAGCGTTTTAAGATAGAACTTTGCGCAGAAGTGCGTCAGTGTTCAATTTACCACACTCCATGTAGTAGTAAACAATGGCAGAGAAAAGAAAAATAAGGGACTCGGAAGGACTGAAGTTAGCATAAATGTGCAGGAGAAAGAATAGTATCATGGAGAAACATGAAGGTCTAATCGATCTGCGCACGCCAGGGAGAATGATTTTGAGCCATATCACTAAATGTCTCCAGCCTTCACTGGTTCTTACCATCCCGAGGATCCTAACCAGGGAGTCTACATCCAGCGACAAGGCTCAAACCAACAGTCTGTTAGGAAGAGGCAAAACACATGCAATTATCAAGTTATTATCGCGTTATTGACAAGTCGTTGACATGCAATTTTTCCTGCTTCTGATTGGACGCTTGCACAATTCCAACTCTCAACCGGATTGGTTGATTTCCAGTCTACCTTATTTTCTGTATAAATACAGTCACTTTTGTCATAATAAATGAATCTGGGTTGATTCTCTTCGTGTTCTGCTTTACCAGTTAAGTGGGCACTGGTCAGTAGTTAAGCAGTGACCGCGTGACAAAGGATCCAGCATCATAACACAGTCAAATACTTCATGGATTGATATGATCACCTCTAACTCTTTTCCAATCCAATTCTATCTCAGAGAACGTTGTTTGACGAAGAAGACTGGCTTTCCCAGGGCGCTAAGAATCAATTGTTTGAGACTGTTGGTAATATGGCTTAAAATTGTTTACAATGGTGTAAAATGCATTCATCCCTTGTCATTATCAATATAAATCTTTATTTAATTATTATTGATATAAGTATAAACTTTCTTCCTCCTGTGTCTTCGTCCAAACTGAGAATTACAAGCGTCTAATACTTGAAGTGTTCAACTATATTTTACAATAATTTTTTATAAGGGTTTCTTGAAGCTGATAGAAACAATATGAATAATGTCCTACTCATATTATGACTGTGAAAGATTTGAATACGTCACATTCACTCATATTTTACTTTGCCCCTAGGTTGGAAAAACAATTAACAATTATGTTGTCACGAATGAATATGAAACACCGATAACTCATCGGTGACATCAGGTGCCAGTGGTGTTGTAACGGTTACACACATTTGCTATTGGATTTCGACTTGTTCGGTAGATGAATGTTGTTAACATAACCATTCCCCGACTCGACGACTCATACGGTTGTTTGTGTAGTACTTCTAGAGATTCCTAGACTAGGAAATGAAATCTGTCCAGTGTTCCTTGGGATTCACCTGTTATCTAACTGAATTCCATTGTGCATAAAATTTTATTTTGATAAAGTCTCACAGTGTTATAAAGTAATATTTACCGATGACCACGTTTCGAGCACAATTTATTACCACTCATAATCATATCAAGGCACTACTCACACAACTTTCAAACTTCGTTTATATAGTCCCACTATTTTTCATTGCTTGATTTGATTAGTAGTAATATTTTCCATATTTCTGTTGCACGTGTTGCGTGTAGACTCGATGAACCAGGCAGGATTCAGTAATCAATCTTTCTCTCTCTCTCCACCTACCTATATTACTTTTGAGAATTTTGACTCTGTCCCACCCTATTGTGTGTTAATGCATGCAGTGCAATTGCTGAGCTTTTTTCTAAATTACTTATCTTCTAGAGGTCAACTATTCTTACCGTAGCTAAATTTTTATGTTCTGACAGGCAGTCTCACTACTCCTGATCTACTAGTTTAACCTATGGTAGTTGACCTAACTCACACTCAAAGCAAAGTATTTTGTAAATTGTATTATTTTATCTAATTGGGTCAACCGACGGGGTCCTTTAGACTACAGAGCTTTTCAATGAGTGAGTTTGTTGGTTTAAATGCCACGTAGGATCTCAGATGTCCCCTCCTTATATGGAAAAACTGTGGATGTCGTATGTTATCGTTATTAGTTTCATCACTATTTTTGTTTCGCTTTTGCTGTGAGACTTTATCAAAATAAATTTTATCCACAGTGGAATTATACTCTACCACAGTGCACAAGTTCTATTCTTAAATAATTCACTCCGATTAAAAAACACACATGATACTTCCTGGTTGTGTAAGGAGTGGGGTCAGAAAATGTCACCGTCTAGTGGTTAGAAAGCCGAGCTCCTAGATCAGTGAACCACACACCTCTAAACTTACAGTATACGTGTACAAGTAGTAAAGTCTTTGAGAATTGAAACAGAATAAATACAAATTCAAACTTAGAATATAACATGAGTTTTCTCAACATTGAGAAAACAGTTTACTGATGGTAAGTACAAAACAAGTACAAAAATAAAAGAGAAGTTCAGTCAACTATTGCCAAGTAATCCACAACGGGAAACTTGCGGAATCCTTCGAAGTGAAGACGGGAGTAAGACAAGGCTGCCTACTATCGCCAATGATTTTCCTGATTGCAGTAGATTGGATAATGTGACAAACAGCGGGCAATGAGGAAACAGGCATAAAATGGACTCACACAAAAACATTTAGGATCTGGACTTCGCCGACGATATATGTCTGATTTCCAACAAACTGGAAGATATGCAAGCGAAAAGCAACAAGTTGGCAGAAGAAGCATCAACGATAGGAGGAACTTCAGGTGAACATAGAGAAAGCAGATGTGATGAAGATTCCTGGGCAACACCACCAACAGCAACAACAACAACAAACAACAATCAGCATAAATGGAAGGAACCTGAAAGAAACAACCTCTTCTACCTACCTACCTGGGAAGCATCGTTTCAACTACAGGCGGACGGAACTGATGAGGATATCAAAGCAAGAATCGGAAAAGCAAGACAAGCTTTTACTACTCTCAAGTCTGTGTGGAGATCAACAGCACTCAGCATAAAAAAAAATCCGGATTTTCAGCTCAAATGTCAAGTCAGTGCTACTAAACTGCTGCTGCTGGATTCAACATAGAACTTGGCACCGAGGTGCAGCAGTTCGAGTTGCCACGTTCCAAAGAGCACACAAAGGTAGACAGGAAAATGAGAGAAGAGAATCAATAGAATTTAGATAAGTATAAGAGTGAAACAGAATGAGTAATGGTAGAAAGGAATATCAAAAGGTTAAAGAGACTGAATACATCTGCATAAGCTATTGACAACGATTTTGAGCCATGTCACCTATTGTCTCCAGCCATTGATTCTTAGAGTCCCGAGGGCCCCAACTCGGAAGTCTGCATCTCCCTACCTGACTCAGTTTAACTGTCAGGGATTTAATGGATTGATGCCATGCTTTTGTTTGGCCACCACTTTCTTTTTTCCAACCTGCACCTATATCAGCTAGTAATGCCCGTCGGGGGAGACGATGGTTAGGCATGCGCATACCTTGACGTGGTGGTCGGGCTTGAACACCGCAATGACCCAACAAGCTATACTGGCTGGAACTTATGTTCCTGCAGGTCCTACCATGCCAGAAAGGTTGTTTGGATAGCGGTTAGACTAAAAGCAGTTACCCAATCCAATCCTATGACTTCAAATAAATCACAAAATATCATGCCGGATCCGTCGGGGCCCGGATTAACAACGACCTCGCTTCCTGCTGCCGTGTCACAGGGCAGAAGTGATAAATACGCTACTGAGACACACCAAATGAAAAACAACAGACAAAAACAGGCCGTGTGTGACCGGCCTCAAGCAGCTGTCCCCTGGGCTCTGCGGTCACGTAACCAACTTCCACGGTGTGGGCAGCCGGGAAGTAACAATCGCCCTCACAATCCGAAGTGCTACTATAAGGATCAGAGACTTGGCCAGCGCGTCACAAAGAGCATCTCAAGCAAACTACAGACCTTCATTAACAGCTGTCTTAGCTCAGTACTCAAGATCAGATGGCCAGAAAAGATCAGCAACAGAGAGGAATCTCTGGGAGCGAATCAACTCAGCAGGAACCGATTGTGAAACAAATCTACAGGAAGAAATGGAGATGGATTGGTCATACTCTGAGAAAACCATCAAGTGACATCACTAGACAATTCATTGCTCGAGTGGAACCCGAAAGGGAAGCGGCGAGTTGGTCGTCAGTTCGAGGGTGAGGGTGACTTGGAGGAGGTCGTGTGAAGAGGAGATGAAAACGTGTGGACAGATTTGGATCCAGGTGAAAACGTTGGCAGAGAACCGAACGCAATGGAGACGCACGGCTGAAGCCCTATGTTCCTCTAGGAATTAAAGGAAACAATAATAATAATAATAATAATCAGTCAACTATAGGCTCATCATATCACCTAGATTAATTACCATACTGTACACTTAAAAGATCGATTTCGTGAGATACACTCAAGAATTGGTAGAAGTTAGAATTCATGAACTGGCCATTGGATCGGATCATAATGGCTTAATGGTCTGAGAGCTCTATAGCCTTGTCTCCGGAAGGTCCTGGGTTTGAACCCTGGAGGTGGGTGCGTACTGATGAAGAGACCCAAACTAGGCTGATGAAACAGCCCCGCAGGTTTTCCAATGGTTCCCTAACCAATGTCAACTCACGATGAAATCCTCCAACCAATCACTTAAGAATACACATCTACATTTTCTAATATTCAGTAGGAAAAACTCCAGTATACAATAATTATTTATAAATGGAGTTAGTTGTGGCTTGAAAAGAATAATAGTGAAGTCACTGAATTAGATATCACTCACTGAAAGACACAAGTTCAAAAATAGTGTTTCCTTTGAAAGGCAGATAGGTAAGCGATTATGTGACAAGAGTTAGGTAGAGGGGGAGAGGGAAGGTCAGATCAAAACATGACATGAATCCATTTAGTCTTTTACTATACTGGTTTGAATCACTTAAAAAGATGTAGACTATATCTTGACTGGGGTTCTTCAGACGCTAAGAACCAATCATTGGAAACTGTTGGTGACATGACTCAAAATTATTCTCCATGGTGCAAACTTATTCTCTCTTTGTGAACTCTCAGATTCATTAAATCCTTATCATTCTACAGTTAGTTACTCTATCTGCCTTAGTTCCTTAGCATTCCTTTCAAATTTGAAGGGATCTTCAACAGTCAATAGTACTGAGAACAACTTCCATGTAAGAAAAAAGACAAAACCAAATGAATTGTGAAAAACCAATAGATACAGGTGTCAGTTAGACTACCAACTTCGTCTATAGCTAAACACCTAATCGAGATGAACCATGAGATTGATGTTAACTCAGCCTTTAAGGTCATCTATAAAAACGGCCAAGGGCGCTTATTGAAATACGCCAAGGCTATAGCTATTCATAAACTTAAGCCCCCCACCTCCCTGTGTATTCAAAAACAGTTTATTATTACTTGCATGGAGGATTTCATCATGAGCTGACATCAGTTAGAGAACCACTGGAAAACCTGGGAGTACTCGACAGTTGTTTCGTCCTAGTTTGGGACTCTTCATCAGTACGTACCCATCTCCAGGGTTCGAACCCAGGACCTTCTGGTTACAAGGCGAGCTCGTAGACCATTGAGCCATTGGGACCCGATCCAATGGTCCTTGAATTCTAACTTCTGCCAATTCACGACATAGCGCAACCATTTCGCAATGTCTTCTTCGATGAGTTACTGCCTCATCTTCAACCTGCTGTACCCTACTGGTCACGGCTTCCCACTAGAACCCCAGGTTAAATGCCTGAATAGGGCCAGTCACTAGTGAGCATCAGATTAATTTTCAAGTATTGGTTTGGTAGGGATTTTGTTTAATTGCATGGAGGATTTCATCATGAGCTGACATCAGTTAGAGAACCACTGGAAAACCTGGGAGTACTCGACAGCTGTTTCATCCTAGTTTGGGACTCTTAACCTACCTTGGTAATCCTTATTTGATTGGATTACCAAACGTGGTGTTAATCATTCTTAAATCTTTTTTTCTTTGTTACTTTGTTTAATTTAACATTTTCATATACAAATCGAGTTGACAAGTAAATGTGTGGGGGATCAGATTGTTCGAAATGTATAGCGCAAATACCTCACATCACATTCTTTTCAGATAATCTCCGTCTTCTAATAATGCTATCCAAATTTATAAAAGGAACTAATTGTTTTATAAAACCAACTCACATATTTGAACATCTTCACGAACATGTGGAATTGGTCCACATTCAGGTAATTTATCTAATCCTTTACGAACGATTAAGTTAAGCGCTGCTTGTGATATTACATAACCAAAACTACCAGATAAAGTGAATTCATTTGGTTTAATCTGGAAAAAGACAATGACAGACAAAATATACATTATTCATGGATGCGTAAAACTTGGGCACTGAGGTAGTATGTAATTCAATTCCACGTTAATTTGTTTATTAGATGGATATATCACACAGTGAAACAGTATTATTATTATTAACTGGATGATGAAGTTTCAAACACAATTCACTGTTCATAATCATATCGTCAGTTATTATCACACGACTTCGAGACTTTCGTTTTATAGTTTTCTTTATTCTTTCCTATTTGTCATCGTAGGGGTAGTCGAATTTTCCAGATGTCTGGATGGACAGGTGTTGAATCATCACCCCTATTAATCGTGTTTGCAGTTGATTCGATAAATAAAGCTTCCACTATAAATCTCTCCCTCCACCCTTTTATACTAGATTTTAAGAGTTTCATCTTATCTCATCCTACTGCATGGTTGTGTGTAATTACATGTAGGGCTATAGCTTAGCAATTCTCCTTTACCAAGGAAAATCTAAGACAGGAAGTAAGACATATAAGAGAAGCTTTACAACTTAACAAATACCCTGATAAATTAATCAGGAAGTATGTAGGAAAATGTAAACATAAAATTAATAATAACATTGGTAGTAATAAAAATGACCTTGACGTTATATTAGATTTTAAGACTTTCATCTTATATTATCCTATTGTATAGTTGTGTGTAATTGAATGTAGTGCTATAGCTGAGCTATTCTTTAGATCTCTTATCTTATCAAGGTCAAATAATCTAGATTTTTGTACTCAGCTAGTCTAATTGACCACTTTGACCTGCGTGTTCCACCGGACAATAGCTGCGGGGTATTAGATAAACTAAAATGTTCTGTTTAATGGTGGCATAGCGGTTAGGACGCTCGCCGACCATGCACATGGTCTGGGGTTCGATCCCCGGCCGACGCACTCTACCTCACTAAGCCAGAAATAATGCTGGTGAAGAGGAGAGGTTGGGCATGAGGCTAGCAACCCCATCCTGTAAAATCAACACTGCTACAGAAACTTCAAGCCACTAGCTTGAAGCCCTATGTTCCACTGGGGAACGTGAAGGTAAAAAAAAAAACAAGATCATTTAACCGACAAAGCTTAATTCTAATTGAGTATGTGGGTTTGAATGTGACTTTTATTCCTACATTGTTGAGAATTCTACACGAGTAAAAGGAGTAATGATTCAACACCTGTCCACCCAGACATCTGGAAAATTCGACTACCCCTAAGATGACAAATAGGAAAGAATAAAGAAAACTATAAAAGGGAAGTCTCCAAGTCGTATCATTATAATTGATATGATTATGAACAATGAAGTGTGTTTGAAACTTCGTCATCCAGTAAATAATAATAATATTGTTTCACTGTGTGATATATCCATCTATTAAACAAATTAATATGGAATTACACAATTATTAATCCTGATACAATCATAAGGCAATAATATTCGTTTATTTAAGAAAACAAAAAGTAAATTAAAGTTGATCAGACAAACAGGATGTATTGCTTATCGGATTACACAGTTTGATTTCCAATTAGTAGCTTCTGAGTCTAAAAAACTCTAATTCACTCGATTCCACTTCATTTTTTCTAGCTGGGATAAAGAAACAGTCCCATTTCTTTGAAATTCCATTGGATTTCGAGCGGAGCAAAGGGTCTCAAACCTGAATATTGAAGTTTCAGTAGCGGTGATTTTTCTTACGGAGTGAGATCGCTAGGCACATGTACAATCTTCCATCCTTACCAGGCTTACTACCAGCTAAAAGAGGTTTAGGAGTGTACCAGTAGGGAGTCGAACCCAGATCCTGTGTGCGGTTGGCTAGCATCCTACCAATGAACCATCGATAGTGACAGTAATCCACTACATTTACTGTAGTTTACAGTTAAGCACAGAAAAAGTGTGTCAGATAACTAAACTTCGTTAAATTATGTGCTTTTACTATTACCAAACAAATACTAAACCGTAAATCAACTAGGATTAAAACAACAGTGAGACTCTGTACACAGTAAATCAATTTCCCAGGTAGTGATGGGCTGAAGGAATAATAGAAATAATCACTTTATTCCTAACAACAATAATAACTATACAGACTGGAGTTTTTGGCATTGTACATATAGCACTCAGCATAAAGAACAAGCTTCGGATTTTCAACAGAAATGTCGAGTCAGTCCTTCTATACGAGTCAGAGACTTGCACTGTGTGTCAGTCACGAAAAGCATTTCCAACAGCCTGTTGCAGACTTTTATAAACAGCTGCCCACTTCGCTGGCTGGCTCCATACTGAAGATCAAATGGCAGGCCAGCTGGCCAGAAATAATTAGCAACAAGAAACTCTGGCTGGCAAAAAACTAACTAAGAGACGATCGCTAAACAAATATGTAGGATAGAATGAAGATGGGTCGGGCATACGCCGCTGAGGAGGCTGTCGAATGACATCTCGCGCAATGAAGGCCATCACTCGAGTGGAATCCCAATAGGGGGCGTGGAGTCGGTCGTTGGTTCGAGGGTGACATAGAGGAGATCGTGTGGCGAGGAGGAGATGAGAGATTATGAACACTCGTGGACCCAGCTGAAGAGGAGAACAGAAAGCAGAAGTGGAGATGTGTTGTTGAAGCCCTATATTCCACTCGGAACCCAAGGGAATAATAATAATCATATATACATATCACAACAATTTATCTTCTCTTAAACATAACTAAATTACATAGTAAAAATATTAGGGTTAATAGAAAAATATTATAGGTAATAGTAATACTGGTAATAAGTTTCACACAACTCCTGTCCTAAACATGGTACGATTGAATTTTTAAATACATTTCTATGAAATTTCTTCTGGTCCTATCTGAAGAGATACAGGGAGAAAGTTGTGAATATAGAGGATATTCACTATCAAACAAGATGACTTTAGCTAATCGCTTGCAGCGATTAAAATATCTGTCAACAACAATATCAGTTACTTGGGTTAATTGCCCACTGTCTTAACCCTGCTTAAAGTCTTCAAAGTTCCACTTAATATAAATGTAATCCTTACTCAGAAGCCCAGGGAAGAATAAGAAGGAACAATAAAGAAGAATAGGTAGAAATAAATGAATTAATAAATTATAAGAGAAGAGGTCAAGTTATACCGGGAATTCTCGACTCAAAGGAAAGATATCTTTCCTGAAAATCAACAAGATACGAGACGACCAATAGAGATTGGAAGAGAAACTGATACCGAAGTAGATAACATTCGATTTATTTCCTACCACAATGGCATCGATATTACAACAATCATGGAAATGAGTCAGTTCACACAGGGCTTTTTTCACGCCTGAAACTAAAATCAACACTCTGATAACAAGAGGGGTCCAGTGTAAGACAATTTGAACAAAACCATTGGTTAACTTAGGCGTTCTAAGTGCATACAGGAGTAAGACAAGCTGGCTGACTGCCTATTATCACCGATGATATTCTTAATTAAGGTGGACTGGATTATGCGTCAGACTGTTGGGGGCGAGGAGTCAGGAATAATAAGAAGATGCAAGGGAATAATAATAATAACTTAGGATTTGCAGCTATCAGAGTGATGTAATGAAGAAACGATTGGAGAAGAAATTGTCAGATCATCCAGCATGTAAAGAATCATGCTGTTTGAAAGTGGCACACACACTGAACTTCAAAATTCAAAAGTCAGCATTGAAGATGCTGTCTAGGGTGATAATGAAAGCTCCATAATTGAAATTAACCAGCCCAGAGACCTTTTTGGTTTTCTGTCGAAAAATCATAAAGTACATTTTAGTTTCTTCTCTTTTTTTTCTTTCATGGTTCTCTACTCAATGTCAGTTCATGTCAAAGTCCAATTGTACCTATAGATATCTGTATATGCATGTATAATGATCTCATATTTCAATTCTTAAGTGGTAGTGATAAAGTTTAACTGAAAAAAACAAAAAACAAAATAAAACAAAACAAACAAACAGACAATAACTGTGAGATTCAGTGTTTTGTTTTGTTTTCAAATCATGACCAATTTCAAAACTTCTTGAAGTACGCACGAGTTGTGAAACTCTACAGATTCAAGTAAATGAATCTTCATGTTCAAACGGATTATCATTTAGCAGTGCCAAACGGTATAAATAACACCGGACTTATTTAGTGTGTATGGACAATTAAACTTTTGGATTGATCATAGTTTACTTTCGTTAAAAAACAAGTATCATTACATCATTATTATTGATGATGATGATTATACTTTTGGGCTGCGAGTGGAACATAGAGCTTCAATGGAACATCTCCATTCTCCTCTATTCTCAGCAGTCTTTTTTTAGCTGACTCCACTATTGCTCACGAGCTTTCATTTCTTCTTTACACGATCTTCCTCCCCCATGTTACCCTTGGACCCCCAAAATCATCTTTTATCATTCGAATTCTGCCCAAGGGACTGACGATTATTACGTCACAGTCTCTTTAGCGTATGTACAATCCACCTTCATTTCCTTCTATAGATTTATTGAGCAACAGTTTCTTGATTGGTTCGTTGACGGAGTTCTTTGTTGCTTATTCTTTTAAGCCGCCTGATCTTCAATATGTAGTGAAGGCAGCTGTTGATGAAAGTCTGTTCCTTTTTTTGGTTCCCCACGGTCTGTTGTATGATCCAGTTCAATACAATCAGGAAGATCATCAATGATAGTAGGCAGCTTTGTTTCATTCCTGTCTCCACTTCAAAGGTTTCACTGAGCTTCCCATTGTAAATCGCCTGGCATGGTACCTTATTATATAGCTACTGAATAAGGTTTATAAAGATGTGAGGCAATCTGCAATGTCGGATAATCTCCAAATTACTTTACAGTTGACGCTATGGAAGGCATTTTTGAAGTCGATGAAATTCATGTAGAGGGTTGACTGCCATTCTATGCCCTGTTCGATAATCATTTATAACGTTGCAATTTTATCCGCACATAACTTTCTTTTCCAGAATCTATGTTGTTCTATAAGGTAACCTTCTTTCCAATCGGTAATTAGCTTTCGTTCTTTAAAAACCTTCTTTAATAATGGTATGAAGACACATGAAAACCAGACAAGACTGGAGGATGATCTATCTACAGATAGGTACGTTTCTTAAATCTTTTCCATACATAGTTTATCGATGAGTTTGTAAGACACTATCGATTAAGGTGGCAAGGACATATGTCACGTATACCGAACCACCACTTTTTTCGATAAACAATGTCGGCTGAAATAGGGTTATGTTAGAAAACAGACATAACCAAATCAAAACATATCATCCTCTAGGTGTTAGTCTGAGTTACCTGGAGAGGTGTTGGTTGGCAGCCTAGAGTCCTCAGGAAGCGAAGGATCAATGGGTGAAAATTCCTAATTTCATTGTGAAGGTGTATTCACTCCTGGTCATCTTCTAGACTCTGAAAGGCTTTAATAATCTTTATTTAATGATTTTCTTTTCCCCTCGTACGCCTAAATCTATTGTAGTTCAATGATATTTTGTTTCAAGCGTGACCACAGATTGATATCAGTTAGAGAACCATTGAAAACCAGCAGGGAGTACTGTACATCTGTTTCATTTAAGTTTGTGACTCATCATCAGTACGCACCCACTGGGGTTCGAACACAGGGCCTTCCGGTACATATCAAATCCCTACAAACTAACTCTTGAAAATTAATCTAATCCTCGCTAGTGATTGGCTACAGGACGAAGTTGACTGGAGTTCTAGTGAGGAGTCGTGACCAATGGGTTCCGTCTGCTTGGGATTGGCGACAAATACTCGCCGATAACATTGGCTAGTGGTCGCTCTCAAATCAAAAATCGGTAGAAGTTAGAATTCATGGGCTGCCCATTGAGTTGGGTCTCAGTGGCTGAATGGTCTACAAGCTTGCCTTGTAACCAGACTAGACCCATGACATTAGTTACTACTTAGCAACCAACCAGGCGTCGGTGGCACAGCGGTAGAGTGCTCGCCGATCATGCAGGTGGTCCGGGGTTCGATCCCAGGCCGACGCACTCCTTTACCTCGTTAAGCCAGTAGTAAGACTGGTAAAGAGGGAAGGTTGGGCATGAGGCTAGCAACCCCATCCTGTAAAAATAAACACCACTGCTACCGAAATTTCAAAGCTGTAGCTTGAAGCCATATATTCCACTGGGAACGTAAAGGAATAAAAAAGAACCAACCAAAGATCCCCCTTTTACTCAGTTCTCTGCCATCACTTCCTACTGACTCAAAGAGTGCCTACAAGCTTTCACTCCCTCCTCTCCTCAGTGTTACTCTCGGATCCAATTTCTGCTCATTGCTTTCCATTTGGACTTCACTCGAGGGCTTACCTGGCTTGTAATGCCACTTGAAAGTCTTCTTAGCATGTGTCCATTTCATCTTTATTTTCTGGGAAGATTATTGCTGGCACAGTCTTTTGTTGCTTATCCTTTCTGGCTATATTGCACAGTGGTTCAAACAGCCACACCATATATCAGGTATAGTGCAAAGATGTGGTTATGATATATAAGCAAAGGTATTAGAGCTCCACAAGATATAGGAAGGAAAGATAACATAAATAAAGGGAAGTCAAGATTATGATTAAAAAGACAAGATATGAATGTATTTATAGCGTAGCAATCGATTTGGGATTGAACGTTTTCTTCAGGTGAATTTTAACCAGACAAACTAAAATTTCAAACGAAGGCTCAAACCAACAGCAAATGATTTCATGAAGTGATGCTATGTTTTTGTATCTTTCCAAGTAAATCCTACCTTCACCATTATAGCGGACGACATAATAGTTATTTAAACGCTGAATAACTGTTTGATTTTATTGTTCAGCATAATATCTTCAACAAAATATTCAAACTAATTCGATAAGGGCCAATTCGATTTCTGAAAGCAAACTAAACCTGGTCAATCAATTTGAACTTTCTAATATTTTGCATTATATCACCCTTTAAATTATTGTAATACATTAAAACCATTTAGTGATTAGTACTAATTTTTTGAACTCACTTCATGAATATGACCCATAATAAATGGTTTCCGAGGATTTGTATACTCTAAAGCATTTCTTAGATTTTCTAAAATTATATAGGTTGTATCATCAGCTTTTAAAAAATAAGCTGCTTTATATGTTTGAGCATAGACTGCACGAAGAGTTTCACGCATTGAAATCCATGAATGTTTATTATAACTATGTGTTCTGTTAACAGCTAGATAGGAAACAAAAATAAAGTATAAGAAACATTTAAGGGGAGAAAAGCAAAAATTATCTAGTTGATGGAATTCAGAATGTGTATTTCGTCCTATTTGGAACTTAATAGCTGGATGTACTTGCATTCTAGGTGAATGATAGTGTTTCTACTGGAACTCGGACCCATCACTCATAGTATCAAATGCCAAAGATAAATGTATATCTTTCGCCGCACTAGTAGCCACTATGAACCAGATGATATGATCTAAACCTTCAGGTATCGTTGAGGCGTTTGTACTAGGAGCCGATATGTCGCAGGGGGGTCGAGCATTACAGTCCAATATAAGTCAGTCAACGGGAAGTACAGATGTACTGATAAAACACGAACTTGGTACATTATGGCCACCAAAAGATGGTCCACACGAACTCTCATAGTTTGTGCAAGGGCTGAGATACTGCCCAGTATGAAGCAGGTGGTTGTCTTAAGGGGCTACCCCACCCACGAACCTTTGACTTGAACTCTGATCCACGAGGCAGTGGAGCTGCGTTCCTATGGCTAACGGTGACCAAAAAAAAATTCATACGCCATTCGATCCTTTCAGATTCTGGAGCCCATGTACACCATGGGATCGGAATCATGGTTTTCCAGCTCTCCGACTGTAAGCGACAGACGTTCGCAATCGCCGCTTCACTTTTGCGAGGTACAATCCCGCCACATGAAGGCAGTTAGTTGAAATTACTTAGCAGAGGCTACGAACGCGTGTCCACATGAGAGCCTTTCGAGAGAAAGATTGAAGTTTACCAGCTTTCGGCCGTACCGGATCGTTTATGGGGGCCCTAAATGGATATCATCTATTCTTTGTCTCTTTCAATCAAGAATAGAATAATAGACAGGGTGCGAACAAAATATATATATCTTTCTGGTCACAGCTAGATTACACCATCGCAATGGTTAATTCTTTCAGTTCTTTCTGACCGTAAATTATCCACTTGTTTGGATACATCACTTTTGGAAGGCTCTCTGCCGACATGGAAATTGTCATTTGTGACAATTAGCAAGAGCTAGATCTATCGTGTGAAGGCTAGTGGTACTACCTAGTCTCTTAGGCTGAATTAAGTCGGATGGGTTTTGAGCCAGGGACCTACTGAATGTAAGTCAAGAGCCTCAGCCACTGAACCATGGAGCCACTCATAGGGCCATCACGCCTACTGTTATGGACATACCGACAACAAAGTACGTGGCTATTCACACCTCTATGTTAGCTTAAAGGTCTGATAAAACTCCCAAATGCGTAGCATTTAGGTTGGGGTTTAGTTTTATCAGTGTTAAATAAAACTTGATAAAATCATTTTGGAAAATTGTTAGATTACACAAAAAGTGCATATCCAATAAACCACAATCTAAGTTAGTAGTGTTGACTATAGAAAAAGTTAGATGGAATAAAGTCTAGCAATACTCGAATTGATATAAATTATCACGGCATAGAGTTACTCAGAGCAAATTTGAATTGCATGACGTGCAAAATATATTCCGAATACGATTAAAAAGAAAAAATGTTTTAAGTAGAATCACGGAAAACCACTGCGATGACATATGTGCGTCAATTTGTTCCAAAGACAACACGCTATTCTAAATTTATTTATTATTTTGTCTACCATTATTTTCATTAGTCGCTTTTATCATCTTTCTTCTTTGGTATTACTTGATGCAATAATTGTGGCAAATTATTCTGACTACTTATTTAGTTTACTACATACAACGACCTACAAATCTTGGACTTCCAGCACAAGTTTTTATGCATGATAGAAAGTTGAAAATTATAGAAAACAGTTTACAACAGAGCTTTAGTCATAAAGAGCTGAGTGACAAAAGGTCTGTACAAGAAGCTACATTGTTAGCCACTACGCTACGGTTAATGATCTTATTTAAAGATGGTGTATGATATATTTTTCTGTATAAACAAAACTCTTTGGAAAGCCAGAGTACGTGAAAAGCTTAAGTTACCTTTAGAACCATGAACATTATTTACGCTTTCACTAGAAAAAAGGATTTTTACTTAACAAAAGTGCATTACCAATAGATATTTATAAATTTAAAAATAATAAATAACTTACGGAGCATTTTAAGCAGCTTCTCTGGTTTTGAACTGATAAAACTATACCGAGTACATCTTCGAATCCAAGTTGTTTGAACATGATAGGCTTTCGATTTATGTGCTCGAGGTTCCGTCAGTACAAAGCAATAAATATTCACTTTTTTAGCAAGATGTTGAGCATAACTAACATCAGCTGTTAAAAACATTATATTAAGGATTTAGGGAACATACTTAAAGAAAATAGGGAATAATTTTTCGTACTCCAAATCAAACTACCATCAGACAGACATTTAAATTTTGGTTTTTCAGACAAATGGGTAATCCATCTTATTAGGAATACAAATCCCAATCCAAGTAGAAATAATTTCACGTCGTTCAATCGAAATCTTGACTAAGAAAATTTACTTAAAATACAAGAGTCTTACCAAAATATACACAAATTGATTACAACAATTAAGTTTTGGAGCCATCAGAATAACCAAGGGATGAAATCCTATATTATACAAAAAAAAACATTTAAGTAGTGAACATTGAGGGAATTTATTAAAGAATTTATTCACTGCCTGTCTAAGCTACAGAGGAACGAAATTAAAGGCACTCTATAAACTTTGATGATACAAAATCCTAAAATTTTGACGACTAAAATTATTGAAACAGTTAGTTCCTTTGATAAGTTTAAATAAGGCATTTAGAAGACAAATTTCGCGAGATGATATCATCCTCTAAGATCGCTTTATAACTAGCATGGTTCAAAGTAATGTTTGAAAGCAATTAATGATTTTTCAAAACCTGCATTGTACTGAATATAAGGTGACTTAGATAACCAAGACTGAAATTCTCATCAATGATAGGAACGTAATGCAAACTAGCATGACAATTTAAGTCATTACCCTCGAAGAGTGAGTTACCGATAAATAAGGGATTCAGTTATAATCCATAAACACTGAGTCACAAGCAAGCGCTGGCAGAATATTCACATATTTTGTAGGAGTCTCCAGTCTTTGCATGACTGTGTTGAACTTAGTCCAAACTGTTAGAGTAAACGTTTTTAAGACTTGAAGTCTGGAAATCTAGAAGACGGTATAAATATATGGCAGTCTTGTTGTTTACCAGACGTGAAATCCAAATAAAGCAACACTACAGTTGTTGGCAGAAGTATAGTTACCATCTCAGTCAAATAAAAGTGAAACTCGGGAGACAACAAAAAACGGAAGTGGTTTCCCCCCTCCTATTTTAGAAAGCATTGTTACAGATTTTAATTCTATTTAGAATACTGCACCAATTATGGGACACTGTAGACACAAAAATCAGGAGCATGCCAGTCAGTACCCGGTATTATTCGAATCTAGCTGAAAGTCTAAATGTAAATTTGTCAATTGGTGAATTATCATAGTCCTAATACGTCACACCCGTTCACCTGAAAATGCATTATCGATTGTGATGTGAAGCACTGATGTGCGAACAAATCTGGAGAAAATTAGTTTAAAAATTAACATGTTACTTATTGAATCACGAGTACATAAAACTGTGCTCTAGTTCCCTAATTAGATTTTAAACCTAACTAATTTTTAAAAAATAATCAAATGAACATTTTTTAAAATTTTTCTTATCAGGTAAAAGTAGATTATGATGTTCTATTTAGTAACTATCAGCGCGTTTAAGGACTTTCAAGCAGACAGTCCTAAAGCCTGAGGAGGCACTTGTTGTAGTTGAATAATTCTTCAGTAAAACCTAAAGCTCCAGTCTGCGTGAATAAGTATGATACGTAACGTATATTAACTCTTAGATTTGACATTGCTGAGAGAATTCAACTCGCTCCTAGTTAGACTTCACTGGTTCAAAACTGAGAGGAAAACGGATTTCCAGGCGTAGATGTCTACTCATGGTCTAAGAACTTCTAAAAATACTCCGCAGAGTATTTTATATATAAAGGCCTCTAGTTATATCTGGAGTAAAATATAAAGTAGATGAGTGGACCTTTTTATTGACATACTTAATGTAGCAAAATCCTCATTCAGACGAGTATCTAACTGAGAAGCAAATATTTCTGCGCCCAACCCTTGTCTATATATAATATATATGATAGAGTATGCTAAAAGAAAATGAACATCCCCTATATAAATGGAAGACTGATTTATAAAAGATTAGAGGGATTCTTTGTTGTCTGTCGTACTCACTACAACACCATTAATTAATATATATTTCGAATTAACGACCACTTTAAGGTGATCATTTTCATACTTTAAAAAGTACCTCAATTTAGCTAAATGAAAAATCCATAACACGAATCTGTTAGAGAGTTTGAAAATGTAAAACGACTGTATGATACAACACACCTTAGCAAGTACAGCCCTAAGATCAGTTGAAGAATTAAGATTACAGATAACAGAGACTGCTAATTTTCTTCACTCAAGGTAATTTATGCAAGTTTCAGTAATGCTTTATAGATAAGAAAACCACAAAAATAAGACCGATGAATCGGTATCATGAAGTACTTAAGGTAAAAAGCTCCCCGACCTTGAGGCTAATTGGGTGG
>OX235274.1:45862782-45883723 GCA_944472155.2 Trichobilharzia szidati
GGTCGCTTTTACTTGCCGACTTTTTTTCCAACACTATACAGGTGACTTGCTGTGTTTCAGTGTCCGTCGACACTTTAGCACTGATACCAGGTGTAGTTCTCGGTGTGGTCAACTTTCTATCGAAGGAGTTCTTGGTTGCTTGCCTTTGGTTGGTTGTTTTATCCGAGACTACTTTAATAGTCTTGAATTTAGTGGCAGTAGCCAGAAGATCTTCGGCCTTCTTAAATCGTCCAGCTATTATGTAGCTGTCGAGCCTAAAGAGTATAGGACAGGGATGCTTTAGGTCTTTTTTACTTAGGCGAATGCACTGACAAGGTGCACTCAAGAGATTTGCAGCCTTCAGCAATGAGTGTTGGACCGACTTAATGGGCTCGCTATCTGGTACATTATACACTATAGCGTTTTGTTTCGAAGCCAGCCTTTTAACAACTTCGCTGGATAGAAAGTCAATGGCGTTTTCTAACTCTTTCGCATTTTCTGAGTCAGTAGGCGTCATTCTAGAGGTCATATTAAAAAGCTTTAGGATTGTAGGATCCTGCAGTTCCTTTTTCATAAGTGAGACAGTTGCGGGTATACATTCAAATGAACTTAATTTCGTTTTTAATTCATCAATCTATAGCTGCATCTCTTTAATAATGCATGTTAAGTAAGAGAGCTCTACTTTTTCAGACAGAACATCTTCCACCTGTATTACAGGGGTCAGAGTTATGTTCGAGTCTTTTATGTTGGGTGAACTACGAATAATAAGGGGTGGTAATGTGTTATTAGACGAGCTGGTGCTATTTTCTAAATTACTGGTGTTCACACGAACACTCTTTTTAGAATTTCGGCCCATCGTTATTAAAGATCAATCAACAGTAAGCAATAAATGAATATAAACGAAAACACGTGCAAAAGCGTCACCTGGTTCGAACGTACCGGGCACAGCAAGGTCATACCTAGTTGGAATCTCTGCTGTGACACTGCCGGTAAGCCATGTTTTTCAACGTAGGCTAGGAGCTGATCCCTTATGAGTGTTTCTAATACCTTTGCTATAATGCAGATCAGACTTACCAGCCAGTGGTTAGATACTAACTGCGTGTTCTCATCTTTTAAGATGGGGCTTATAAAAGCATCTTTCCATCCCTGGGTAGCCTAGCCTGGGTCAGAGACATTTGAAAAATCTCCGTATATTATATCCGCCAAGGGTGAAGTCCATCAGGTCTAGGTGATTTACCTGGCTTCAGCCTACACAGTAGTTTGAGAACCACTGCATCATCTACCACAATTGTGGGCATTTTAGTGGCTACATTAGTGACCTGGCTACACCGTTGAGTGGACGGTTAGGCGAAAAATCATCGCAAAATTATTTTGAGAGCTTTTCAGCTTTTGTTTCGTCTGAATCGGCCGCACCAGTATTGCTTGAGAGGGACGGTATACCACTGCTAGTTTTATTCCTGCGTTTGATATATGACTACAGCTTTTTTGGATAATGCACAAAATCCAGTACTAATTGTCCCTCATACTCTACACGACTTTTTTGAATATTATACTTATAAAGGTTCCGAAGTTTACGGTATTCCATATGAAGCTTATCCCTCCCGGTCGTATTAAACCGGTCTCATAAATTCTCTCGTTTTCTTGATAACCTCCTTATTTCATTACTAATCCAAGGTGGTTTATGCGATAGTTCTTGAGGCGTATACCAAGGTACGAAGGGTACAGTGACGCAATCTAGTGTATTCCGAAATCCCATCCAAGCCTCCTTGACAGTCTGATGTGCATCAACAGACCAGTCAGCTAGGGTTGCTGCAATCTGGATTTCAGGTATATGCACTTTTCGAACGTTTGGGCGAGCAGCGGTTCACCTATGTATGACAGCGTGAATCCTAAACGCAAAAGTGATTACTATATGGACACTACTACCTACCTGCGCCCGGCACCTAATGTCACTGACCTCCTCCCTTTGGTGTGATAGCACCAAATCTAGAGTGAACAGATCATGTTGAGGGTTGTATCGTGTTGGTACATCTATATGCTGCACAAGTGCGCATTCAAGTACTGTCAGAATGAGCTCATTGTTGAAACAAGTGTACAAGGTAGTTGGTGTTATTATTATTCCATTGCGTTCCGAGTGGAACAAAGGGCTTCAACAACACATCTCCACTTCTTTCTGTTTTATGCCGAACTCTTCAACTAGGTCAGTGATTGACCAAACTCTCTCATCTCTTCGTCACACGATCTCCTTCATGTCACCGCCGCACCGACGACCCACTCGTCGCTTCTCATATGGATTCCACTCGAGTAATGGCTTGCACTACGTGCGATTTCATTCGGCGGCCTCCTCAATGTATGCTCAATATATCTTCACTTTCTCCTACATATTTGTTGAGCGATTAGCTAATGATGCATCAGTTTCGTAGGTTTAGCTTGGTGCTCGATAAACGGAGTGCTAACTGGTAATGGCATCAATAAGTCACGGAGAATCACAAACTGACTTAAGACATTACCACTACCTAATTCTGTGTGCAGGCCTGAGCCGGCAGAGTCTACGGATTAGAAGAGGTACGATGGGATGTCCATACATTGGTGTTGCGGTTTGACGCGGTAGTCCTTAGTACTATGGTCTGTACGAGTGGTACAAGACTCCTAACATTTTTATCATGGCCTCCTAGATATGAGGTTTGTGACGGTTGGGACTAGTTTGTGGGATATGAGATACAGGACTGTAAAATCTACGCATCAACCTGTTATTCAGCATGCTACCAGTTGTCCTGTTGTCGTCCCTGTGGCCGGAAAGTACGGTGGAATAGGTTGTTTCAGTCGCAGAACTCTGGAACTTTTGATGCTTAAATATTGAGGGGACAGAGTATTCTGAAAGGCACCGCTTATGCATGTGCTTTCAACGAGTTTTTTGGCATTTAGTCTGGGCCTGCTGACATGCTTACTTTCAATATGCTTATTGAGTACAAAGTGTTCCTCCCAATCATTGGGTACAATCATAAGACATTTATTCGCCGCAGTATTATTACCACGCCTAGGTTGACATTTCTAAGGACTACTTACAATGGTGCTTGCTGTCTTACTACCCTCTCATGCAAGTTTGATTGCGGGGATGATTATATCTAAATCAGTTCCTAGTTGTATTGACAAGCATGCAGATTGTGCAGTTCTCTCAGTGCCACTTTTGGTCCTAGATAACTTTTACGTTACACAGCCCACTTTCGGTGAATTTAAGCCCAAAGAGGTAACACATTTGTTGTTACTGATCTTCCTGCCTTGAAATGGTGTTTTATCCTGAGCCATGGCGATGGATTTAGAGCTTCTTTTTGATCTTGGATGGTCCTGGAATCTGGCGAAATTACTGGCACCAGGAGGTCACTGGGCGGTTAGAGTTAGTCAAATTTTTACTATGCTGTTTACATCTACACGGTACGTTGAAAATGCCACACTAATTTAAGACCATGTTTTTGATGGTTTCAAGAGACACTAAGTCTGACATATTGTAAGAGATATCCTGTTGGAATGAAGCTATGATCCTCATCACGTCTATAGTCAAGCAGTCAACGAGGTCTTCTGCTTTTGTCAGGTCGTCAGGAACAGCTTTGAGATGTCTAATTTTAAAATAAATAAATAAATTTATTCTCATAGTACAGTACATGAGGGGCGCCAGTTTACAGGCATCATCAAATTGTTACAGAAATAGAACCATATAATTCAATCACAATTTACAGGCAGTAGCAAGATATGCTTTACATGTTCGATGGAGATTATACATACACTTGATAAATGTTAATCCCAGTAGTATAAAACAGCCTTTTCACTTATATACAATCATTTCTGTGCAAAGTTGGAAAAATCTGCTAGATTGTCAGTGAGTGCAACACAACAGGAAATACAGGAGTATTGTCTTCGCATTAACAAAAAAACCAGGTCTTTGGTGGATGGATTATAAGTGCCTGGGAAAAAAATAAAGCTTGAAGTAAATATTCATACATAACTTTGTTGTGTGCAGAGTCCTCAAATTATAGTTCATTGATGTGTTATTTTGAAACCAGTGGTGTGTTTATCTCATTTGATCTGCAATGTCATTGTTGGGAGTAAGTACATAAGCTTCGGACGCATTAATTAATGGATTTCTACTGCTTGTGGTTATTTTCTTAGCGTTAGGAAGGTTTATGAGTTTCAGCTGTTCCGACAGGAGTTGAGAATATTAACTGCTCAGCAACATTATGGATATAAGTTCATCACATTATCTAAGGAAAGGTGGGTTGCAGTTGGTGAGGGATATATGGTGCCCAACGAGCGTTCATCTGTCCTTGTGATGTTGTGGTGAGTTATACCTTTTTCATGTTGTCGGTTTATGTCCATTTTATTCCACTTATTGTGTTGGGTAGTAGTTTTACAAACGAGATTTCTTGTCTGTTTGAGGATACGTATGTTAACCGTTAATGTTTTATCTAGAATTATAAATATAGGCAAAAAACAACAGGTGTAGTATTTAAGCTTATACATTAAATGGACCTATAATTTCGGAGGCTCTCAGATAGGAACTAGAACTAATATCGTTTGCAAACTCTTGTAGTTTGTCATTAAGCACCTTTTTGAAGGAGGCCAATGTACTTGCTTGACGCATTTCCATTGGCAGTTTATTCCATATCTGTGCATACCTAATCAAGTAAAACTTTTTCCTGGTGGCTGTTTTACATTGTTCGATAGCTACTGTACCCTTAGTGTGTCTTAGTTTGTAGCCATTGTCATCTGAAAGTCGAGTGCCATTAGTAGAGGTAAGACAGGCTAGTGTGTTTAAATCCATCAGCCTATCCTAACTTGCATCTAGTAATGACTTCAGTTACTCAGTATCACAGCTGTATTCAGTGACTTTTGAGACTGATGGGGGTATAATAATAATATTTATTCTCACTCTACAGTACATGAGGGATACCAGCTAATGCAACCACGTAATACAATCTTAGTTTATACACTGTAGTCTGTTTATACTTTACGAGTTCACAGGCATGATACACACGCATTGCATAAATATTAATATCAGTATCAATAAACTACTTTCCCACTTGGGAATAGCAGTTTTCATGTACATAGATTCAAGTTTGTTTGTACGAACCAAAGTTTTTATATGTGTGACAATGTGCTTAAAATGTGCGTTGAAAGCTGGAGTCGCAACAAAATGAAAACTGTTATAGATAGAGTACTTAACGCTGTTTTCTTCTCTACCTTTCAGGAAAACACCCAAGAGTCTATTCTATGGAGCAAGAAGCACAAAATCTATCGAGACTCAATATCAATGAGGACAATTTGACTGATGGTTTGTAGGAGCTTGATCCGCGCTTTCTGATTTCTGCCACTGTACCAAGTGCACGCTCTAACCGAGCTCTCGTTCTACTTTCCTTCCTGGAGTGACTATTGCTCATTGTGTTACATAGTGAGGATAAAGGCCATCGTGCGGTGTTTTCGCACACAGTATATCAAATATTCCAACGGATATTATGGCTGCGTAAAAAAGTCGGTAGAAAACTAACCAGTGGAAACTTTAGGCACCAGTACCTGCCAACGGAGTGCGACAGCACCGATTACTTTGTATGGGTCAGTGAACTTCTTCACTTCATTGCAGGCTTTTACTCAGCTTAATTTCAGTGAAACGCATGCTCTAACGGAGACACGCCTGAGATTTAGTGTACGCCAAGTTTTACAGCACTGCTTAGATGTAGTATTGATTGGAAAGAAAAGAATTTGTTCTTATGTAGGTATCATGAGTATAAAGAGCCTCAACAGATTAATTTACGGACATGTTTACCGTTGTGGAATTTGTTACTGTAAATATTTTCATCATTAATATCAGTGTGTGACCTATCAAAATAATCAGAATATAGATGAATATTCAAATGAATACTACAGCCTGTTCACAGTTAGGATTTGGTTAACTCCATAATCTATTTGTAGACTATCCCTGACGGGTCCCTACTCCTAAAGTGGCCCTAAACTAATTTGAACCAACTCTAACACCTCACTTATGTCAGTCTAACCCTGCCTATCTCCAATCTAACCCTAAATACTTCTTAGCCCAACCTAAGAATTACTAAATATCCCATTTGATATCATGAAGTTTCATCGGGCACATTCTATTCATGATTTCGGCATCACCTACCTGGTTTTACTCATTTGCTCACAGGGCTTTCCAGGGACATTGGTGATGTCATACTCCTTCGCTCACATAGGATCCAATATTCCACAAAATATCGCCATGCGTGATCATGGAAAATATACGCGTTCTTTAAATGCATTAATTAGTGGGTTTCTACCACCAGTGAAGATATACTCAATATTGAGAAATTTAAGTAATTTGGGTTGTTCTGATAGGAATTGTGGATATTTATAGTTCCTCGTCGTTGCAGATAAAAAATCGCTGTATTACTTTCAGACAGGCGAACTGTAGCTGGTGAGGTATAAATGGTGTCCAACAAACGCAAGTATGTCCGTGTGATATTGTGACAAGTTATGCCATCGTTTTCCTATATTATGTGTTTTGAGGTCTTTTGCCTTGACTACTCCTATTTTATTTGAAATTAAAAATCGGGTCGAAACAGTCGACGGGCGTAGTGTCTAAAGCAGATAAACCAAACGCGTCTATGGTTTTTGAAAAGTCCCTGATTAGAGTCCATCGATTCAACACCAAACGCGTGCGATCGGAATGAAGCAACGTCTATACAGGAGATCTGGAAAGGGGCAACACACAACAAAGGAAATGTGGAGAGACAGAAGGGAAGAAAATATATGAGACAAACTGTGAAATCATGTGACTAAAATTTAAATGATTATGAGCAATAATTTATGCTTGAAATGTCATCCAGTTGTTATTAATGCATCACAATGTGACATTTACAATGAACTTAACATAACATAAAATTACATTCTACCACAATACCTAAGTTCTACACTTATATCCTGAGCAGATAGCCTATGATACTGTGTGATTTTTATACTTGTTTGAAAATATTTTCTAAAAGTGGTAGGTTACGTAAATATTTCAGTCATGGGTCTAGTACATATTAAAGCCTGAGGAGTGTATGGTCTCGAGTTACCGGGCAGGGTTCAAGGCGGGAGCAGCCTATGTAGAGTCAACCACATTTTTCAACATCAAAATCAAATCTCCAGGCGTCACACCATCTATTCATTTCTATAAACTCCTCCTGTGTAGGGTTTATGGATGTACAGAGATCTGTGTTCATGCATTTATGAATCACTTTATGAACATCCCAAGAACCTATACTAAAGCATTCACAGATATTATTTGTATATGCTATTAAGAAAAGGAGGCCTGATGCACATTCCCGGACGACACCAGTGCATTTTGGTATAGTTCTGGAGGTCATCAACCCAGCTTTTGTTGCTTGGTTTCGATCAGTGAGAAATATTTTTACCCAGTTCTGGATGGGGCTGCAAATCCTGCCGACTAACAAGCCATGTAAAACTCTATCGAAGGCTTTTATTACACCAAAATATAGGATAGTTACTAGTTCTCTCCTTTCTCTTCTACAGGTGAATTTATAGAAAAAGCCTAGATAACATGGGGTACATGATCGCCTTTTTTGAGGAGCCCGCGCCGTGATGCGTTGGTTAGTTAATGTTCTAATAAGAAGTCTGGCATTCGGTCTTGCTTTCTTCATAATATACTGATAGGCCTTTCGTTGTATGCCCTAGTTTGCACTCCTGCCTTACGCTTAGGCAATATGTATGCGTTTTTCCACACTTCAGGGTAGGTTTCAGTCTTTAATGAGAGGGCAAATAATCTAAGTTACAAGAATGTTGTATCTATGCTACTCTTTTTCTATACTTTAGGTCGTGTGTTATCTGTCCCACGACTACCGTTAACTTTTAGCGTCTTATCTCTGAAGCAATATTTTGAATATTAAAGCTGGTATCACCTAACTTGTAGTTATTTTCTTTGGTCATACCGAGATTCATGAAAGAGTGCTGATTTACCTCCAGATTTTAGGGTGCATATACGGAAACCCATTTATAATTGCTGTCTACTAGCATAAAACAGATACCATTGAGATTTGCAGGTCTAACTCAAGCACCAATGTTTGTGAACCAAACAGGATTTCTTGGAATAGACAGAATCACCATAACAAGAGATACGACTCACCATGTCTTCGAATTCCTGCAAAATCTGTACTGGGGAAACTCCACAGGTGCCCTTCTGTGGCTACTCTATGACTGTGCTAGACACCTACCAATCTTCACAGCATTGCTCCAAAACAACCCTATCTTGGCTAAGTTTCAACAGAATCTGATCATCTTGTTTCGTACTATCAGCATTTGCCACACACTCAAGATGATGTGCTTCCTACAAGACCATCCCTGTCCCTCGTAATGATTACCGAAGCATGATTGGCTCCGAACTTGTGGTGTGGATATATCTATTTGTAATTCTTACCAATTAAGGGGAGAGAAGAGCATTCTGTTACTTATGTCTGTTGTGATATTAATACCACACAATGTTTTTAAACCTAACCAATCAAAATTTACGAATTAGTATAGACTACAATGATCACGTTTACCAGTTATGATCTGAAAGATTGCATCTGTTACCCCCTCGCTCACCTACTGAAAGCAATATGAAGCTGGCTAACATATCTGCCTATGCTGATCTTTTACCTTACATGGTCAACATTATGTGATTTAATCTGGCAGCTACTTCCCCTTCCAAATTGACATTGAAAATTTGTGGTTACTCTAGGGACCATTGACTGGTCACAGCACGTAAACCATCCAAATGGGCTATCTGATGTTTTGGACATAGTGAGTAGTTGAGTCATTGCCATAACCCTTCGAGTACCCAAACAAATTCATAGCAGATATAAGAAATCAGCGCTTGAAACATTTGTCACAAATCAGCTTGAGTTCAGCAAGACTTACACATTGTTTACAACTTGTCGGATGTAATTATGGAAGAAGGATTCATGCAAATGAAAGATAACCCGAATAGTTTATGTGAATGCTTGACAACTGCCACTTAATGCAAATAGTCTCAGAGCCATACACTATACATTGCATCTGAATGACTCCTCTCTTCAAAATCTAGGCTGCATACGAAACCCGAACTTATGTAACATAACACTTCCGCAGTATGGGTTATCTCTTATTTCCAGTAGCACAGAACTTACAAGTCCGTCACACCTAAAAATGCAGACCACTGCCTACCAATTTAACATGCGGAGAATAACTTAACCATATGAATCTCTTCTCCTTGCTATACTGCTGACAGAATAGAAATAATATGACGATGTTTAAATTGTAAATAATAACAACGGATGAGTCGTATATTTTACTTTACACCGGACCGGAATTTCTCAAGGAATATAAGAAGATATTTCACTAGCCAAGGAGGCTGATTATATGAAATAGAGCCACTAGACTATTTCGCTATGTAACATTCGTTCTCCCATCGATTCATTAACTTTTGGAACCAGCTATCAGGGAAAGTGATGTTTGCTCATTCAATCGACCCATTCGAAGGGGGATAATACAAACACAGATACGTTTTAAAGAAATATTAAAATGGATTCTAAGCCTAACATTCTAAAACGGAAACCTGAACCTGATTGATTAGGGTCGAGCGCGCCTTTCAGAATTCAAGGTCTCAACGTTAAGTACGTTGGCAATTATCAAGTCTTAAGCTTTGTTCTGCACTTTTGAAGACATAATTCAGGACATTAACGTATCGCATTCCAAAGGTAGCTAAAGATTTTTTAGAAAAATCTAAAGTACCACCTCATCGTATGAGGCTAAATTACAATTTAGCAAGTATAACATTATTTAATAAATATTAAAAGACGCAAAACGCCCTTCGTATTGCTTTTTCTTGTTAAGTTGTCGAAATTTTTTAAAGTGTTCTTGAAGTCTTGAATTCAGTGAATTCATAGTCCTACCAAAGTTTTAGATTGGCTTCTAATGTACTTTAGGATCACGTGATCTTCATATGCATTGTTTCAGATAGTAATCCATTACAAACGTGTCATCTATTTAGCCTCAAAAGTTTCTCAATGTTTCTAGAATAGAAGCGACTGTATTTATCTTCAAATATTTGTAAAATAGTTACGAACAAATAGTTAGTAAGGAGTTTTGTCTCGTTCATCCATTTTCAGTATGAATTAGGGCGTGTTAATAAGTGATGACATTTCTCCACTTGTGTTATGCCACTACCTTGCAGCAGAATTATCGGCTACTTCAGAAACTGGTGATATACTGTGTAGTATTTGCTTCTTGGGGTCCGTTTTACAAACAGGTTTACCGAACAAAACTTACCGGTGGTTACTGTGTTTTGTTTCCAGTTTAAGATAGGTTCTTTAAATTAATAATAAGCCCTAAAATGAAGTTAGTTTAGGAACGTTTTCTGTGACTGTTTGAAACTGGAACCTTACAACGTGAAGGTAGCAAGGAGAATCGTTGGTTTTGAAAATAGGATTTCCGTAACCATTATCGTGCGAATTTTACCCACTGAATGGGTAAGAAATTTCTTTTTCATCAACTTGTATTCAGTCTTCCATGGCGAGACCGTCAGTACAGAATTAACTCAGGTATTCTAAGTAGTGCCATTGACAGAATATTGGAAGTTTGGATTTCTACAGAAAGCTAACAATGGTACTTAATTCTGTCGCGCGGAAAATAGAGCTACAGAGATAAGTCATCTCCGGACATATCTAGTTCTTGATATTTAAACAACATTCTTTCTTAAATATTGTACGGAGATCCTATTGACGATTGTATTTGCATCTATTTATTGTGCCGGCAAGTTACTTTTAGATGTCGTGGGAAAAATAATTTCTATTGCCATAGATGTTTGCACTGCGATTTCCACATACTTTAGTCCTATTCTGGATGATGTAAGAAAACAAAGTCCACTTGGTCCATTGAAGACTGTTATTAGCGGAAGTTAATTGCTATAAATAAGATATATTTACTTAATGGACCAACCAGCTCTATAGTTGTATTATATATCATTAGTGTTGTAAATCTTGATGGGATTCCAGAAGTCTGCAATTGTGTAGAGCATGATGATTGGAACATTTTAGGAGCTGAAGTGAAAGACAGCAGGTTATTCACTTATACTATAAGTTTATAGGAAGCATAAGTGAAGTACTAGTGTTTTAATGTGAATGAGTACAACATGCACCAATAGTTGCTATATTTTTCATTATCTTAGCATTTGTTCCACCTTGTGGATGGTTTCGATTTGTTAGCAACTTTTGTATGGTAGGCCTTTTCCAAGGTTTTCATATTATGTTGATGGTGGGTCAATTTTCTGCTATACCGTTTACTTTAACCTCCAATAATCTTTAGTCCTTGGATTAACCATGGTAACTGACACATGCAAGATAATTACTTCGTGTTTTGTGTCTAAGAGTGAATAAAGGTCGTATTTTACTATGAACGTAAGGTCGTACAAAAATCAATTCCTTTCTTGAACATGTAATCATTTGGTCAGACGGACAAGTCAAGATGTCTTCGTTTTATACTGCTGAAAGTCCAGCGATCTGAATGTGTTATTTCATGAAATGTAGTGTTATTGAAAATGTCTTAGAACATACCAATTCGATTTGCATTTCGGCTACCAATGGGTCAGACGAAGGGGAGGAAAATAAGACATCTAAGGGAGCTTTAATAAACCAAAGTCACAAATGTTACTAAGTAACATTTTAAAGTTTAAAATCTCATAAAAAACGTTTTTATTGATGTGTCAAAAGCAAACTGAAAGGGACTGTTAGTAACATAGTTCCAAATTTTTCACAGTAATGCAAATTTATTTACTCCTTGTCACCTTGCAAATTGAGCTTTTTCACAAACATCTATTTCACTATTCCCTTTCCATTCGTGTTTGTCTGTTGCAGTGACACTGGTGTTAGCACTTGATTCATAACTGTTGTGTCCTGAGTTCGACTTCCGCTCCTACTTTATGCTGGGAGACTGAATAGTGTCACCTCTCATGTAATAAGCATAGCACATAGCGTACTACTTGAAAGAAGTATTTCTATTAATTTGGTTCCAACTGATTAACTCTTTTGATGTGTGTCAGCTTAATCAGATAGAATTTGTGCTAAAATTCAGTCCTTGATTGGCTTTAACCTTTTGTGTGTTCTTGGTCAAGCTCTGTTGTCTTCACAAATATACCAGGAAGAGGGAAGATGCGTAAAATAGTGCTAAGTAATTGAAATAGAGGATTAATATTCACTCCTGAAGATACAGAATGGTATTACAAATATCAAACCTAAAATTACTGTGTAAGAATTCGATCTGTCACACCCAACAGTTGGATGTCAGAGTATTTAGTTATAAGAGGGGATTATAATGAATGAAAAAGGTCATAGGAAACCATTAGAGACAGTGAGAAGACGGTGAAGCGAATAAATAAGTGTGGTAGCACGATTTACAGTTTGTATTAAGAAATTGAAGGCTTTGCTATATGAGTCTGCATTCCACTTATAACTTTGTTATTTACAGAGCAATTGTTAAAGATGTAGGCATTGTACAAAGATTCTTAAGGGTTTATTTGAAACATACATTTTATTATGAATCGACAGGTTATGAAATCAAATATTCCTCGAGAACGTTTTGAACTCACTGAATTTTAGAATAAATTTACTGAGTGACATTGATAATATTTAGTATTTGACAGTTAGTTTGAGCCACATAGGGAGGTGTAGACCATCTGGTTGGGGTCTTCGGGACTGTAAGAACCAATGGTTGGAGACAATTAGTGATATGGCTCAAAGTCTTTGTCAGTGGCGTAGATGCATTCACTCTTTGTGGTCTGCTGTATCCATTGAACGGGATCGTTTTTCCCATGTTACTATTTTTTTCCTTCACATTTATGCTTATTATCGTTCCTTCGAATCTCTTTTCTTCTTTCTCTCTTTTGTCTTTGTGTATTACATGGAGTATGGCAGCAGCATGAACTGCTGCACTTATGTGTAAACTTCTATTTTGAAACCAGTTAATCAACAGAAGAGCAGAAGACAAGACACGGAATCCAAGATACATTTTCAATTGATCAAACCGCTATTTATGTGTGTGGAGTTTATATTCTTAAAAACCAATCACTGAGCTCGTGATTTTGGTTTACATTCATGGATAATCCCCATCCAGGCATTAATGAAAACAAAACACGTAGATCAGCGAAGAGTCTCTTTTCGGCGAGTTCATCTTCTTAGCTGTACAATCGCAAATATATATGCATTGTTTTGTTTGTATGTGTACATGACAAACAAACAAACATTGACAAACTTAATGTACACATACAAACAAAACAATGCATATATATTTGCGATTGTACAGCTAAGAAGATGAATTCGCCGAAAAGAGACTCTTCGCTGATCTACGTGTTTTGTTTTCATTAAATTTTGGTTTACATTAAATGACATGAAATAGAATGTTCAAATACATATATGGTATTTCGTTGCTAATGCAGTATTGAACTGTGGAAATATATGAGAATAATATAACGTTGAAACATAATTGTCTGTATCACACCACCATAACACTAGTTTATAAACCGAATCTTCAGTTTCAACTTTGTGGATAAAACCTATTTGTGTAAGCTCAAAAAGCTTTGGTTAAAGGTAGCATGTAAAGAAGCAGACGGCAGTCTCATGATTGCTATTAACTCTGACTGACAGTATCCATAGTCTGAAAACGAAATGCGGTTATGATGACGTCTTTTTCACTTTAGATCCTTAAAAATTTTTAAGAATATCAGTAGGTATGTATTTCTCTTGAATTAAACTGACAGAAAAGCTTCACCTGCAAATTTGTTTTCTATCGGAGATTTTAATTTACGTAATTTGGCAAGTTGTACCACTACATTTCATTTCACTTTCTATGTCTGTTTTGCTTATCTACAGATTTGTTGACTTTCTTCTCACGTGCATGTATCTGAATAAATCTATAGATTTTATATTCTATAATAAGTAGGATTACTAATGGGTATGATTTATATATTTATTTTTAAATTGTTTTTCAGGTTGTTAACACATCAGTAAAACTCCTGTTGTTGTTGTTGTTGTTGTGTAATATGTACCAATCTGGCCTACTTATTTTATCGCCTCATATCCGTCCTCATAAATTGTCTTCTCTGTTAAAATATGCTAAGAATATGGTGAATGAAAAGTTATTTTTAACTGTCCCACAAAGTCCTTTAAATTTTACCTATTGGAAAAGAACAGCTACACTGTGTTATACAATTGCTTATCAGGTTAGTTGTCTATTTCTGTTTTGATGATTTAAAATTTACAGGTGTGTCCATCGCTAAACATTTGTCTGCTTCTCCTCCCTCCTCCACCGCCTCCCAAAAGTACATCCTTAAAGCCTTCAGTAAAATTCGATATTGTGATCTCTCCAGAATCTGAATTCAGTCATGCTTGGATTTTGAAAGAAGTTCACAATATTGATCCATTATATAATGACAATATTTTATACGCTACTAAAGGCAAGATATTTTACTAATTTTCTTAGGTGGGATAGTATTTTACTTATGAAATTTCTACTGATTGGGATTGAGGAAGATGTGTTTAGCACATATTTATGGTTTTAGAGAGTATACTTTCTCAATCTTGATGTAATGGTATTGTTTAATAAACGGATAGAGGCGTTGTTGATGGTTATTTAATTAGTGTTCACGCTTTTTTGTAGTCTAGATGTAGTGTAGAATGAAGCCTGAATTCAGTTGGAAAAGCAGTCAGGAAATTCAGTGGGTGAATAAACAAGATATAATATATGAGATACTGATATACTGACTAACTGATTGATTGACTGTGTTCCGACAAAGAACTTTTCACAGAAGTGCAACAGTGCAAGTTGCTACACTACTTTCCTAATATCACTCAGAGAGAGAGAGAGATAGAGAAGGAAAAGAAATTCAAAAGAGTGATTACATGCAGAAACATGATGATTCAATGGATCTGGGAGGTTACAAAGAGTGGATGCATCTACGCTATTGAGAACCTTTTAGAACCATATCACCAACAGTCTCAAGTCATCGATTCTTAATTCCAACCAGTCGGTCTATATCTGCTTACGTGGCTCATACCAATAGTTAGACTTCATGGATATATGCGAGTATTTTGTTTGATCATCCCTAACTCTTTTCCAATCTAATCATATGTCAGTTGACATTAATCGACAAGGAAAGTGATGGGTTGCCTTGCGTAACACGCATCTATCTTAGCCATCTCAATCTATATAGCTTCATGACCTTATCGATTGAATTTCTTTCCTTACTTAACTCTCTACGCCTAACCTCAATATTGCTCACTATGTTTTATCACTTAATATGCGAACCTGCATAAGCTAAGGAATCATTGTAAACAATGAAGAATTAGACACTTATTTCGTCCCAGCAGTGGGGTTTTCTGAGTCATATGAGAGTTCGGCAACTCAACAATGACTGTGGATGGTGGCGGCGCTTCACTATAGTTTATAAAAGGTAATCGTAAATCATTAACTTCTTACTAGAGTTCAAGTCTTCTTGTTCTTTACCAGTCTCAAACTAAAATAAGACAGCTATCCAGCACTCTTCAGTTTCCAGTGGTTGTTCCAGTCGATATCTCTTCATGATAAAGTTTACTTTCGACTTGAATTTTATCCGTGGAGTGAATTAGTTCAGTTTTTCATCAATTGTAGAAGTAAAATATTGATAACAGTGTCCAACAAAAATCGCTTCACTACTAATTCTTGACTTGTTTGTACTCATATTGTGGTGAGAGATGTCTGCTAGCCAAAATTGTAGACAACAATTTACGCTTATGTTTACGTCCCGAATGTGGGTCATGAGAAGAAACAATAACAAAGCGTAACCTTGAGGAACTCACCAACTAAATCACAGCAGACTTAAGGTGTGCAAATACGATTCGCAGATATATGGCCTGACTTTCTAAGAAACAGCCACAAAGAGATGACAGGAAAGCCTTCAGCAAGAAAATAAACCAGTCAGAAGACGTTGCTTCTATGCTAACAATAACGAATGATAATATACATAAAAATCTATAAGTATCTCTTGATTTCCTCAATAAACGATCTGTTGCCTGGCCCTTGTTTTCTGTCGTTACAATGTATCACTTCTTATTATATATACTCCTGACCAGAAGAAATTTTTCTCTTAATCATTGAGATGCGGTAGACAAAGACGTTTGTATTGCTAAAATTTGTTGCATGAGAACTGAGTGATGAGAAGCCCTGATCACAGCTCAATTGAATTGTAAGCGGATTTACGGTGGTAAGATGTGATCAGCTTCGGTTTCTTAGCATGTTAAGCACTAACATTGTTTTTCCTATTGACCGGATCGAAATAGACACCGATGATCAGATAGTTAAATGCTTGTATGCCTTAGCTATTCCTTCATTAAAATACTATAACTTCGGTTTGCAAATTACTATTATCAGTAAGAAAATATGACCACTTCTACTCCAGTGTACATTGCTATGGGGTTCTTTAAGGATCTTTAAGCTTAACCCTACATAATACCACTATGACACCATTGGTTTGCTAACTAGGAGGTTTAAATTTAATCTATATTCCAGATATCTGCTTTTTTTTCCGGTCCATTATTGATTATACTTATCTTATGTAATGCCTCTTGTTAATGTATTCACAATTATTTTTCATTTATTACAGATGAATTCGATTTAGACGCAACAGTAGTTGATGACAAGTCAAACGATGATCATGATGATAAGTCATTGGATGAATCCTATCAAGATATCTCTCATGTATGCCTTGGTGGTACTTTCGATCGGCTACATAATGGACATAAAATTTTACTTACTGTTGGCGCTTTACTAGCTAAACAACAACTACTCATTGGGATAACATGTTCTAAATTACTTTCAGGCAAATGTCTTAGTCCTTTCATATATTCTTGGGAAAAGCGTCAACTAGCTGTTCAAGCATTCCTCAGTGATATTGGAGTACAGCTGGAGAATGTGAAAATTGTTGAATTATCCGATGAATTTGGTCCACCAGGATATTGTGCAGAGTTCGATTGTATAGTAGCTAGTTCTGAATCTCTTCGTGTGAGTATACTAACTGAAAGTTATGCAGTAATTTTTCATCTTATAAGTTTTATAGTAGTGTGATCCCATAAACACCCTAGTACAGCCGAGAGTGGATAGACGTCGGTCTTCCCCTCGAAATGTCTTCATGTAGCCACGTGTTCATAACCTCGGTCAGGTAAATCCCACTCACCGCCTTCACGTGGCCGGGGTGTGAAAAAGTGATTGCGAACGTCCGGACATTCGTGTCTACCTGGGGGAGCTGGAAAACCTTGATTCCAAGCCTATGGCGTACATAGGCTCCCGAATCCAGATGGATTGAATGGGATATGAACCTGTTTTGGTTACTGGCAACTATGGGGACGTAGCTTCTGACACCGCTCCACTACCTTGTGGATCAGACTTCAAGTCAAAGGCTTGAGTGTGGGTGGTCTGGGCGTCCGGACGGTATCTCAACCCTTGCACAAACTATTAGATTTTGTGTGGCGCATCTCTTGGTGGTCATTATGTATCAAGTTCGCGATTTAATAGTAATCATTTTAGTGCGACCCACTTGTCGTATCTTTATTGTGTTTATATAGTATGTAGGCTATTCTAAATAGTCTAATTATTTGTATTCACTTGACTTTGGCGTGTTAATTAAGTTTCCAAAAGAAATAAGTAGTTGATTTGTTCTCCAACTGAACTGTACTAAGTTATCTTGTAAGACTTTGAACAGTCTTTTTAAGATGTACGTGTTCATTGACCCATTTAATGCTAAATACTTTCATTTGATACAATATAGCGACTAAGTTTTGTTTACTGAGTGAGAATTTTAGGACAATTTATACTACTCATGGTCGTTATTGGACATTTTTGGAGAGAATATCGGTACTGCTTATGGATCATTCAGCAGGCGAGGGCGTTGTTTCAAGCACATGTATATCAGCCCTAGTAAGTGGTAAAAGTTGTCTACCGAGTGAGCTTAAAGGTTGAAATATTAAGTCTCTATTCTGAAAAGAGATAGCTTGGGATCTATGCTAAAACTAGAATGAGCTTTATACTAATCCAGTGTGATGTTCATTATGGAAAGGAGAATAAAGACAACCAGTAAATTATAACTCAAATCTGACGGATTTATCATCGTAGAAATTTGCACAAAAGTGCATTATTTCGAATTGGCATATTTTGGAAAGTGCGTCGGTGGCACTGCGGTAGAATGCTCGCCAACCAAGCAGGTGGTTTGGGGTTCGATCCCCGACCGGCGCACTCATCTACCTCGCTAAGTCAGTAATAAGACTGGTAAAGAGGGAGGTTGGGCTAAATGAGGCTAGCAACCCCATCCCGTAAAATAAACACCACTGCTGCCGGAACTTCAAAGCTCTAGCTTGAAGCCTTATGTTCCACTGGGAACGTAAAGGAATAAAAGAAGAATATTTTGGAAAAGCACGCAATAAAGTAAAGAGAAGGGATGGAATAAGACCACAATAGATGAAGATAGATACACACTAGAGAGAATAATCAGATAGAGATTAGTAAAATCTTTCGAATTCTGAAAGATGACAATGGAGTGAATGCATTCGAAATGGTTTTAAGTCACTATGAAGAGTCTTCATCCATTGATTCTCAGCATCCCGAGGTTCCAAGTCAGACAACCCACACCTTCCTAGATAACTCAGACCAACACTTAATGACTTTATGGATAGATGACATGTCTTTTGGTTTGACCGTGTCTAACTCTTTTCTAACCTGATTTTTACTTCAGCTCGTCTAGGAGAATGATGTCCCAGCCATTTTGATCGATAAAAATTCACAACCGCTTGGATTAGTTATCTCTCTTTACCTAGCATTACTTCTAACCCTAATCACATAATATAACCTCAAGTATTCTTAAAGCAAACAAGCTGATTTACATCGTGAATGTGATATAGATGAACGGGTAAAGTTAAACTTTAAGCACCACTAACTACCAATCAGCGAATGACCTTGAACGCGCCAATCACATGGAGGAGGCATTTTTGGGTATAGAATACGTATATTTATGAAAAAAAAGCATAAAAACTGTATAAAAGTGTTGCATAGGATACCTTTCTCTCACATTTGATAAAAACATCTCCCAGTTTAACATAGGAGTATCAATGGAAAAGTTACACCACATCCTATACGTATATTCATCTAAAGGACATCGCTTTGCGATCCATTAATGGCTCTAATCCTGTTTTTAACCTTCCCCAAAAGCCTTCAATAGGATCGGTGTGGGTGTCTGTAATGGGATCCACAAAATCATTAGAATGGTTGACTCTGTGGTGAATATTTCCAAGGGATGACTAGGAGTTATAACCTTTCCACTCATCTGAGTGTATTATAAATCCTTGTTTCACCAGTCGACTAATAATGGATATTAAAGTACTTGACTTTCTATCTGCTATCCTCTCGACGAATCTTATTCGCTCGTTCTCGACCACGATTGTATTTTTTTCTTTAATAAGACAGTTTCATCTACATGTACGACGACACCTTCTCCTCCCAATAAGGAAGTAAGCCTCTCCACTTTCCAGGATGCGATATCCCTGCAGTGCTGGTACCACTGAACTGTTGATACGAGACTATTTTCAGTTTCAGCAGCTGAACTTCTCACAGGCTGTTTTAAAACCCAATAATTACAAATATACAAAATCTGGGTTAAGGAAAGATGGGCTCTGGCAAAACATGTTCCTACGAAATATTAGAATCATCAGCTTACCTTCCCTGACTCGAATCAAGCGGAACAGAAGCTTCAACTCACGTGAATAAAACTCATTGGATCATTCAAGGTCAATGGTGCGGACGCACTCCATTGGTAGTTAGTGGTGCTTAAAGTTTAACTTGGCCCATTGGACGAAAGAATGGAGAATATCCCAACTTCATATTGGATATTCTTGATAGAGAATAGTGATGGATTATTATTTACTGAATAACATTTTAGCCGGGATTTGTCTGTAACAACATGAGAGTGCAATGAGCTTATTTCATCTCTTGATAACTATACTATAACAAGTTTTTATTCACAGAATAAAGTTTTTCACAACTCATCCTTAACATGTGAATGGGATGTACACATCTGAAAACTCTGTTTTTTTATTCCTTCACGTTCCCAGTGGAACGTAGGGCTTCAAGCTAGAGGCTTGAAGTTTCTGTAGCAGTGGTTATTATTTTTACAGGATGGAGTTGCTAGCCTCATGCCCAACCTTTCCTCTTTATTAGCTTTATTTCTGGCTAAGCGAGGTAAAGGAGTGCGTCGGTGGCCGGGGATCGAACCCCGAACCATGTGCATGGACGGTGAGAGTGCGAACAGCTATGCCACCGACTCACAAACTCCGTATAGAGTTTAAAAAACGCTACCGGAAGTTTTTGTGTAGACGATGGTCAAGAGTTACGGGTTTTGACTATATATATGATGTTAGCTGCTTAATTTTACTTTAACTTGCCTGATAATTTTTTCTCTATTTCTTTATCATTTTAGAATTGTGAGAAGTTGAATGAATTACGACAAACTAAGGGGTTTAAACCATTAAAAATTGAAATAATCGATTTTGTTTGCTCAGAAAGGTGAGTAAGAAGTTATCTTTTTATGTCCGAGGAGAAGTGTGTATTATGAGCGGATAGATGAGTAGCTTTCGGGGTGGACGTTAGACATTTATGTAATATAGTTAAGTTATAATTCTTTGAACAAAGAGAATGCTAATTGTCTTAAGACAGTAGAAATTGTAGGTGAAAAAAACCAACCGAACAACCCTAAAAACTCACTATGTTAAATAAATCACTCACTCACAATGGAGTTTTGTGTATCCGTATAAAGCGTATTGAAGTCAATTTTAATTGATTGAAAATACCCATGAAGAATTTAAAAGACTGATTAATGAACAAAGAATATTCT
>OX235274.1:45884215-45914692 GCA_944472155.2 Trichobilharzia szidati
TCGCGATGGAGACGCACGGCTGAAGCCTTATGTTCCTGTAGGAATTAAAGGATACAATAATAATAATTAAATTCACGCGGATTATAAGATTTGTCGATTTTGTATGCTACTTTACACAAAAGTGACTTTATTCTTCTTAACACATGTATCTTCGTGTTATGCCACTTCAACACACTTTTATCTTATAATTCCTGTCTGCTTCTCTGAAGTGCAATCATTCTAACCAATGCCGGTTTGTACAAGCTTTTACGATGTCTCTTCAGTCATTCAGTTTGGGATTATGAATTTTTATTATTCCCTTGAGTTCCGAGTGAAGCATAGAACTTCAACGGTAAGTCTCCACTTTATCCTGTTCTCTGAGGTCCCCTCCGTCTGGTCACACGATTGCTTATAGGCTTCCATATCTTCCCGACGCCACCTGCCCCACGTCAGTCACCATCGGACACCCAACTCTTGTTTCTCACTTGGGTTCTACTCAAGAACCTGTAACGTGATATTATCCAATAGTTTCTTCAATGTGTGTCCAATCCTCCTGCATTTTCTTTGGCATATTTGTTAAGCAGTTGGTCCAGTTGGTCTTGATTGGTCCATTCCCAGAGCTTTTTGTTGCTAATTCCTTCTGACTGGCTATCTCTTCTTTAGTATACAGTCAGCGAAAGCACCTATTGATAAGTGTCTGGAGTGACCTCTTAGAAATGCTCTCCTTAACGCGTTGATTAAGTTTCTGACCAATAGAGAAGAACTGACTGACTTGACACTAGTGTTGTGAATCCCAATTTCTCCCTTAGTGCTGAGTGCAGAAGATTTTCAAACTGATATCAGAGTTATGAAGCTCTGTCTTACCTTTTCCAATTCTGATTTTGATGTCTTCATCCGTCCCGCCTGTAGTTGCGATGATGCTGGTTACCAAGATAAGTGAAGGAAGTTACCTATTTCAAATTTATTCCACTGGTAGTGATTGGTGCTTGTTGTTGTTGCTGTTAATTGGTTGGTTGTCTTCATCACCTCCGTGTTCTCTATGTTTACTTGAAATCCTGTCTTTCCCGCTTCTTCTGCTAGCTTGTCGGTTTCCGCGTGTAAAGCTTTGAGTTTGTGTTACATGAGACTTAAATCGTTGGTGAAGTCCAGATCTTCTAGATTCTTCCTATGGATCCAGAATATTCCTGTCTTATTGCTCCCCACCCACGGTGTGTCGCATAATCCAGTCCACCACAATTAGGAATATATTCAAATGTTCCTAACTTTAATAATTCGATCTCTAAAGTCATTTATATGCAATTGTAACCAGAAAATGACTTTATATAATTCCTTCCCTTGATGAACTCGAACAATACATTGAGCATGTCAGAGCATATTTCCAGGAACTTGAGACTGAACAGTACAAAATCATCAGTATTTCTATTACTCCTTCCATGAAAGATGTTAGCCGTGTAACCGACGTTTTAGAATTATTTAAGATAGTTATAATAAAGTTAGTCTCAATAAGCTACGTATCTCAGAAGCCACAGTGAATGAACGGTTAAAACCCAGTTTGTGCATTCACAAAGAAACAGTCATAAATCTTTCCCTACTTCAGTAAACTTTGACAGTATCATTTCATACGCCTTACTATTCTTTTGCCTTTATCCATACTCTTCGGATGAATATTTGAACTCTAGTTAACTTATAATTACTCTTATCACTTTAAATCATCAAAAACGTAACTCTTACACAACATGTGGTAATAATTTTATTATTTTTCTTTGTGCACGTGATAAATGTCCAGATTTCGTTCTTGACTCCGGAATATCTTTGTAACGCTTTTAAATATACCAGTAAGTTTACTGACACTTGTAATCCTTGTCCTTCGACTCCTTAAGGATTCAGTCGCGTAATGATAATGGTTGGCATTCACGTATGTGTAAATTTCGTAAACTGGTTTTATTTATCAACCATTTTGAAAGCTTCCACAGAGCTAGTAACATTCCGTGTACAGTTAGGCATATTCATCATCAGAGTTCTGCATATCATCATCCATCTCTAACCAAGAGACAGATAAAATCTATTCACAGCTCTTTTTTAGCCTACCTCATAGACAGTGAGCGAAAATTTGATATTAATGAAGCATTTAAAGTTGTTTATCGCAATCCGACTAATATTAATTTTGCTTTACGAGTTTGTCTTCTGTATTCACAGCCGAAGCTAACGGAATCCACTTGAAGAAGTCAAACCTGTGTGTTCATAAGAAATTCTTTTCATTGGCCACCATTATATGGATATAAAAACTGACAATCTCCTCTTCCCTTTAAGCCTTTTACAACTTATCATTGCCCTAATTATTATTTTATTATTCTAGCTGCTTCATCTTTAATTGCTTATTAAGTAATCGATTTTAACAGCCATTTGCTTCTTAACTACTCCACTTAATTTCCCAAAATTATACACTGAGCAATCCATTTGTTCAATTTTTGCAATAATGTCTGGTCTTCAATTGTTGGAATTGATTTTAATATTGCAAAAATATTCATTCAGACATCTATAAAACACAAAATAATCGAGCAAAGAATATTCTTTTCGATAAATTCCTCTTCCAGGCTCTACAATTATATATATGTTTATATACACAGAATATTTTAAATTAGTAGTTAATAACAATATTAGCGTTTTTTTTTAAATAATATCGATTTGTAAAGTATGGTCAATGCTATTGCAGTTCATTAAAGATGCTTAAATTATAATAATAATAATAATAAAGATATAACAGCAAATAGAATATCAACTAAAATTAGGGAAATTTCACAAAATTTCTGGATTATTCAAACCTGGATGGCCAAGGTAATGATAATGACTGGACTAACTTCTTTTGGGTGCATAAATTAGGCTTGTTAATATGAATCCCCACAGCCTCAGCAATATTTAGAAGTTGAACTCTTAAGGGAAATTGAGATTCGTAGGTATGCGGTAAATGACCCTGAAAGGTCAAACAAAATCTATTCGCAGCGCTATTCTGGCGCATATTGTGGAGACAGAACACAAGATTGACGTTAATCATGCTTTCAGGGTCATTTACCGCATACCTACGAATCTCAATTTAGCTTTAAGATTTCGACTACTAAATATTGCTGAGGCTGTTAGGATCCATATTAACAAGCCTAATTTCTGCATCCAAAAGAAGTTAGTTCAGTCATTATCATTACCTTGGCCATCCAGGTTTGAATAATCCAGAATTTTTGTGAATTTTCTCTAATTTTAGTTGATATTCTATTTGCTGTTATATCTTTATTATTATTATACTTTAAGCATCTTTAATGAACTGCAATAGCATTGATCAAACTTTACAAATCGATATTATTTAAAAAAACGCTAATATTGTTATTAACTACTAATTTAAAATATTCTGTGTATATAAACATATATAATTGTAGAGCCTGGAAGAGGAATTTATCGAAGAGAATATTCTTTGCTCGATTATTTTGTGTTTTATAGATGTCTGAATTGATTTTTTTGGTTAATTCTCACCCCTTGACATATTGATACTGGCTAATCATTGTTAATCAACTTACCACTGCTAGAATGGTAAAAAAAAGCCATGGAAGAATATTCAATTGAAAGGTATGTACTTATTCGCTCAGTGTTGACGTTGTAACAGTTTTTGGTTGGATGCAGTTGATGCAATCCAACGAGATATATATCTTGACGTCATGTCACACTGAGAAATTTTTAGTCCTTGTTTTGTACAAAATAACTGTCATCGTACAAAATGTTTTGATAAATACAATCTAAGTCATAAATCAATTCTCTGCTGAAATTAAACATTTGACAACTGGTGTCTCTGTTAGCGATATTATGTTATTGAAATATCTTTGTTGGAGTGTCTAATTGACACGGGTTCAGCAATCATATTTTTGTAACTTCCAAATTCCCAATTACGCATTTATGGAAAAAAAACAATATACTGAGAGAAGAAATATATTCCTTTTCACTTAATAGTTCCTCATCATCGGCTCTACTCTAATATATATAGACTTTTACATCAAAATTTCACCAATCAATTAATCATTTCAGTTAACCAGTTTAAGGTATACGCGGGTGAAATTAAGAGTTTGAAAACCAATAAAACAACTAACTATTAGATGTTACTAACAAGATATCTAAGTTAATTAGGGAATTCAAGATAAGTTAATTCGTAAGCGTTGGCAATAGGTAACTATATAATCAATAAATTTGTAAAATAGCAATGATGATTAAGAATAATAGGATGACTTAGAAAAATTACGTAAAAGACAAACAAATTAGCAGGATTAGCTAGAACTGTAAAAATTAACAAAGTCAAAAGATAGTTACAAGGGGAGGGGAAAACCGTTTTTGAAGAGCTTAATACATATTACGTAGTTGGCCATGGCAAAGAAACGGACTGTGTGAATCTCTTCTAAACACACAGATGTGGCTTGTTCAGATGAATTCCAATTGCCTCTGCTGTATGTAAAAGTTGTACTCGTAGACCATTTGAGAGGTTGGGTGATACACAATAGATAACTTTAAACGCTTTGTTAGAGTGAACTTGATGTCCATTGTTGATGAGATGAGCTAGTTAGTATTGAACTGCGTATAGCTTTATTCAAACATTTACCACACCAAGATGAGAAGTATTTAGAAATTCAACGATGAACTTGCCTAATTGTACGCCCAATGTAACTAGCTTCTCACGAGCAGTTAAAATGGTAAATACATATGGAAGAGGCGAGAAAGGGCAGTCTGTCTTTATTTCTAGAACAAAGTGTTGGTTGGTTAGTGAATACACAACATAACTTAGCTACTTTGAAAGTCCTTTCTGAATGCTCTTCTTAGAAGTTGTGATAAGATCACTCGTGAATTGCAATCTTAGGAATACTGGTTTTTTATAGGAACAGTTGGCAACTTCGACAATTTACTTTTTGAGTCCATGTGTTTGTTTTGATGTGAAAAACTATATATTAGTGTAGAGACGATGATGAGGAACTAATCGAAAAGGAATGCAGATTTCTCCGTTCACTCTGTTGTTTTTTCTAAATCATATTTTAGACAGATTTTATTGATGATTTATGTTTACATATAATGGGACAACTGACTTTGAGCAGTTAACTAAAACAGTTCATTCAGACAAATCTGACTGGTGTTTTCAATACTCTGACTAATTATTGCTGAGGAAACCGTTGAGGGATATCACATGCCAAACCGTCTGACGAAGCCTGTACGGGAAATGAAAAAGTTGGGCTCGACTAGGAGGGTGACTGAATTGGAGGAGATCGTATGAGGAAGAGATGATAGCATATGGGCAACAGTATGAAATGGAGATGTGCTCCTGAAGCACTATTTTCCACTCGCCGCCCTAGGGAATAAAAATTTTATCTATTATTTTGTTCCTTTACGCTCTCAGTGGAACATAAAGATTCAAGCTAGAGCTTTGAAGTTTCGGCAGCAGTGATATTTATTTTTACGGAATTGGATCATTAGCCTTATGCCCACCTTTCTTTCTTTACCAGTTGTATTACTAGCTTAGTAAAGTAAAGGAGTGCAATGGCTGAGGATCAAACTCCAAACTACCTGAGTGGTTGACAAACATTCTACCGCTGTGTCACCAACGCACGAATAATAGTACATGACAATAAAAGAAAAGCTTGGGTATGTTTATTTTACTTCCCCTCATTTAGAAAATGTACATCAATACATATTACTGCAGCAAAGTCATATCCTTTGGGCTACTTGTATTGGAACTGATTACTTCTTTGACTTCAACTTGGACCCTTTGTGTGTGAGATTTCCTTCTAATCGGTTGGTAAATTTTGTCTGTTTCGATTTGTCTATTGATTTACGATTTACTGGAATACCAGGCTTCTAAAAATTCTCTAGCATTCTTGGTGTTTCCTCTGTCTAATATTTGAACGTTAGTTGTCCCAGTCGAATTGATGTCCATGGTTGTCTGTATGTAGGGAGTGATATGAGGGAGTAGATTTCATGTCTTTTGACGGCCAGCTTATGCTCATGGATACGAAGACGAAAAGCACGTCCACTTTGACTTATGTAGTGTTTCTCGCAGTCACTGCAACTTATTTTGTAGATAATGTCGGTTTTATCTTCTTTCGTTGTGGAGTCTTTTTGTTGATATAAAGCTGATGGAAGTGATTTTGTTGGCTTGTGTGTGACATCATTTCCTAAAAGTTTGAAGAGTCTTGCAGTGATTTCTGAGTTGTCCTTTATATATGATAGGGTGATTTTATTTGTGCCTTTCCTAGGGGGTAGAGAACTTTTAGAAGCCTGCTATTCCAGTGTATCGTCAATTACTAATAGATACACACTGACATAGACAAAATTTACCAATTTATCACAAAGGGTCAAAGTTCAATTGATTTAAGAATAAAACTTGTGCACTGTGGTAGAGTGTAATTCCATTATGCGTAAATTTTGTTTTGATAAAGTCTCACAGTGTTATACAGTAATGTATACTGATGACGTTTCAAGCACATTTTATTGCTCATAATCATATCAAGGTCACTCTACCACAATGCACAAGTTTTATTCTTATATTAATAAACTCTTGGAGAAATCTAAAAGCTCACTTCAATAAATTGAAATATGCACTGAGGTGAGGATGTTGCCTAGTAGGGCAATGAAAGCTTCGCAAATAAACCATCCAGCTAGCTCAGAGAAGACACTTACATCAAAATCACTCCTACGTGGCTGCAAATAACTGTGTAAAATATCAAATTGATAATTTGCTTGATATGAATATGAGCAATAAATTGTGCTCGAAACGTCATCAGTAAACGTTACTGTATAGCACTGTGAGACTTTATCGAAACAAAATTTACGCATAATGGTATTACTGAATCGTTTCAGAATGAGTTTGCATAACTATCTACTGCTTTCCGCATTGTATAAGTGAAAAACAACTGTGCATTAATAAAACAAACAGTTTCTCACGAAATCTTCTAATGAATTTTCACAGATTTTGCCTTTCTTCCATTTTGTTTTACTTCAAACAAATAACTTGCATTATTTGCATTACTTTATGTATGCATCTTGTAGTACATGGAATGGCTTTATTCACTGCTCACAAACAATCCCTATACAGACATTCATGAAAACAAAACACGCAGTTCAGTGAAGAGGCTGTTTCGGCAAATTCATTTTCACTATTATCAACTTTTCAAGATTTGATAAATAGCCTTAAGAAAATGATAAAAAGTTATACACTAATAGAAACACTTTGTTTTCCCTGAAATTTTCTTCGATAAACACGATTAATATAATAATACAGTTCAGAAAGTTCACTATTGATTCACTTTTTCAATTAATGTGTAGAACAAAACAAATTCTAGGAAATTCTCCTATTATTATGTATCAGTTTCAAAATACATCTTTGTGTGTTCATTAAGGAAACAGCTGTTGAATTTCTCAAGTTTGTTTATTTTAGTTTGTTCAAAAAAATTGGGTGGATATTTTGACCTGCATTAATTTATTATTGTTTTGGGTTCTGAGTGGAATATAGGGCTTCAGTAGATCATCTCTATTTCACGCTTTCTTCTAAATTCCTTTTAAGCTGGCTCCACGACTGCTTATAAGGCGTCATGTCCTCCATGCTAAATCCCCTCCGCGTCACTACCAGCCCAACAACAAACTCACCGCTTCCTATGTACGTTCCTCTGGATGGCTTGCCTTGGACGTAGTGTCACCGAACGGTCTCTTTCAAGGATATCCAGTCCATCTCCATTTTCTTCTACATATTTGTTTTGCAATAGGATCTTGGTTGGTTCGTCTCCAGAGTCCCTTACTGTTAGTCGTTTCTGACCATCTAATCTTTAATGTAGAGAGAAGATAGCTGTTGGTAAAAGTTTTCAGTTAGAAATACTTTCTGTGAGCCGTCAAGTACTGGACAGCTGTTTCATCCTAGTTTGAGACTTATCGGCAGTACGCATCCTCCATGGTACAAATCCAGGACCTTCTGGTTACAAGGCGAGCTAGCTCGTAGACCATTCAGCCACTGGGACCTGAAGCAGTGGCCCTTGTGTTATGCACTGGGTTGCTGAGCTACTGTAGTCACCTCTTTTTCAAGAATTATAATTTTTATTTGATTTTGCTGGACTAAAACGCTCAGTATATTATTATCCTTTGAAATGATGAGTGATGAGTGTGCATTTCAGGGGAAACTCTATCACTGCAAGTGCACTTAGCCACGACAATAAAACTTGTTCTCTGGATTCTAATGCCAGCCATCAATAATCAAATAAGATTTAATAGTATGAAATATTTCCATATCATGAATGGATGGCCGTGTAACTGGCCAATATTGTAACGACAAAAAATATCCTATTTTATAATTGTAGGAACCTGAAGAGAAATTACTGAGAAGAATATGCTTCGCTCAGATTGACTTTTAATAATATTATGAGACTCTACTTAAAAGTTTGTTGTAACAGACCGTTAGTGATTTTTCGGTCGTCTTCTAACTTGACTGCAAAGCGCCTCTAGACAACCAATCACTCGGAAATTTCCTCACACTGAATAAACACACAGAATTCGGATATAACCAAGATAACTGCGATAACAACATCTTAATTTTCACACAATACACAGCATATACCATTAAAGCATCAACGGAAATTTGAACCATAGATAAATAATCAATGTCTGACTGATTGCATCAGTCATGACTTTTCGGCTAACATACATGGGCAGCCAGTCCTCAAACAGTTGCCCAGTAAGTGGTCATAAAATACCTCATACAGTTGAAGACTGCAGTAAAGCAAGACTGCCTATTGTCACCAATGATATTCTTAACTGTGGTGGACTGGATTCTGTGACACATCGTGCGTGGGAAGCGAGAAGACAAGAATACTTTGGATCGATGAGAAGATTCTAAAAGACCCGACGATTTATATCTCATGTCGCGTTAACTCAAAGACTTACATGCAGAAACCGGCAAACCAGCAGAAGAGGCTGGCAGAAAAAAGAGGTCTTCAAGTAAACACAATGGAGACAAAGGTGAAGAAGATATCCAACCAAAGACGACAAGAACCACAAATCAGTATCAAAGGAAGAAATTTGAAAGAGGCCACTTCCATTACTAATCTAGGCATCATCATTTCAGCTACAGGCGGAACGGATAAGGACGTTAAAACCAGAATCGGAAAGGTAAGACAGAGCTTATTTACCCTTAAGTCAGTTTGGAAATATATTCCACTCAGTATAGAGAGCAAACTTCGGATTCCCAACACCGTTGTCAAGTCAGTCAGTTCTTCTGCATGGGTCAGAAAGCTGGTGAACGAGTTACGGAGAGCATTTCTAAGAGGCCACTTCAGACACTTATCAACAACTGCCCTCGCTAACTGTATACTAAAGAACAGATAGCCAGTCAGAATACATTAGCACCAAGAAACCCTGAGAATAATCCAATCAAGACCAATTTGACCAGTCGCTTAACAGATGTGATGATGAAATTGGAGGTGGATTGGGCATACTCTCACGACACCATCGAGTGACATCGCGCCCCAACTCCCAGCCCCATAGGTAATCATGGAGTTAGCTGAAAAGAGCTGCGTTAAGCTAGGCAAGATGAAGATGCACTAATGAAGCCATATTTCGCACTTGGAACCAAAGGGGGTAATAATAATACGGGTGAAAGTGAGAAGACTGACTTTAAACAAGTCATAGTATGTGTAAAGCCATCACGTTTGACATCATATTATAATTATTCAGTGTCGTTTCTTTAAAGGTTAGGAAAAATATTAAAAACACTGGGTTTTACATTTCTCAGTATTTTTAAATCTCAAGGCTCTATACGAAATATCAGTACTTCTGAAAGGTTTGAATAATACTAGCTTATCTGATTTCTCTACCGATCACCAACTAAGAAGAAATTGCCTTTTGTATATATATTAATTTACTTCCTTTATAAAATCGTCATATATGTATATATACATGCAATTTTTGGGTAGCACTAAAACATTTACACATTTACTATTCAAGTCTTCCTATTGATGCAACTGTAAAATGCCTGTCCTTAAACTGAAAAGTACCTCTTGGTTTTTTCATTGTTCACGTGATGCAATTTTATTAATTATCGTTAGCCTTTACCGAAATGTAACATAAGAACATTAGGTTTGCTAATTAATGATTTTCCCTTCTTTTTATTTATTACTGACCTCGTTACAGTAAACTGCAAGAGCAGCTAAACATATACTTCATTCAGTAAAAGCGTTTAAAGTCCTAACCGTGAATGCTGTTAAAATGCATTCACAAATTACGTCATTTTAGTATATACACATACTTTTAAAATGCCATATACAAAATGTTGACAATATGAATCCAATGACATTAAGAATCAAAAATTCTCAAGTATTGGTTTTTGTAGGGATTTTGTTTGATTGGTTGGAGGATTTCATCATGAGCTGACATCAGTTAGAGGACCACTGGAAAACCACCTGGGAGTAGTGGACAGCTGTATCACCCTAGTTTGAGACCCTTCAGCAGTACGCACCCACCGCCAGGGTTATAACCCAGGACCTTCTGGTTACAAGGCGAGCTAGCTCATAGACCATTAGGTCACTGAGACACGATCCAGTGTTTAGTGCATGAATTCTAACTTCTGCCAATTCATGACGTGGCGCTACCACTTCACAATGTCTTGTTCGATGAGTTACTGCCTCATCTTCAACCTGCTGCACCTACTAGTCACGGCTTGCCACTAGAATCCCAGTTCACTGTCTGAATAGAGCCAGTCGCTAGTGAGCATCAGATAGATTTTTAAGTATTGCTGAAGAGTCCCAAACTGGGACGAAACAGTTGTCCAGTACTGCCTGCAGGTTTTCCAATGCTTTTTTAACTGAAGTCAGCTCATGATGAAATCCTCCAAACAATCAACAATGTTATTTGGTAACAAATAGTAACTGCAGCACATTCACTTTGATGGAATTTGCTTTAAACAGGTGATGTCGCACCTTGCAGAGGGTCAACGTTAAGGCACTGCTACGCGTTTATTCAGTAACTATCAGCGACCTTTCTTTAGTTCCGGTTCGAATCTCAACTGCACCTAATTATCCACCTTAACTTTACGTGAAACCCATTAAAACGTGGAACTTAACCTGGTGTTGTCAATCTGAATTATGTATCGCAACTCAGTGACGGTGACCAGCTTAAATTGTTGGCTTTACAGAAATTCTGTTCATCAGAATGCCTAATCTCTTCATCATTTCTTACTGTTTTAATCATGCAATTATATCAAATGAACACTATTTGTGCTCCAACATATATTTAATTAACTTCCAACTAAATGCTATAGAATTCATGGAGGAAATGAAGAGAAACGGCATAGAATTGGTTCTGTCTTCATGTGCAACAACACTACGTTGCATGATATACTTCAGATTATTACTCTGCATAAAAATCTTTTATGAAGAGGAAATATTATGGAACTAAATTTACAGAGAATTTCTGTACTGTGTGTTTACATTTCAATGAAAAAGCTTTATTTTTAAATTTTAATAGAAATTATTAAACTTACTGAAGCCTTATGTATCACTCAGAAAACAAGGAATGTATAATAATAATAATGATTAAAAGTCAATCTAAACAAAGGATATTCTTCTCAATAGTTTATATTCAGGTTCTTACAATTATAAAGTAGAATATTTGTTGTCGTTACAATAATGGCCAGTTATACATGCGTTGGATACATTTTTTTAACGTAGAATGACAGATTAGTTATAGGGTGTCAAAATAAATAGTAGTATTTGTGTGACAAACGTCGTGCTAGTCTGAAATCGATTACAAAATATTGTGAAATGGGAGACAATGGTGGTGATTAGTGATAATAGATTCGTAGAATGTGGGGTAGGAAAAGTTGACAAGTCAGTTCATGGTTATAAAAGGTGTCAGGTGAGTGGCTAGTACAAAGTAGTATGTATTAAAGAGGAGAGGGTAAGACTGCAATGAGAAGTTCATAATGAAATAACCAATATGTGAAATGAAACAGGTGGAGGCATATATTGAGAAAAGAGATAATATCACTAATAATAAGTCCGGATAGTATAAATGGAAAATTCGATAGTATTGAGAGAATGTTTGAATGAAGGGTATAAATTATGACGAATAATAATAGTAATTGTAATAATTAGCAAAGAAAGGAAAAAAATCAAGAGGGTTAAGGGGAAGAAGCACTCTTGGTGAGAAGAAGAATCATTAATCCAAGTTTGGCCACGGTAGGAACAGAGTCTGGACGTGTTCTTTTTCGATACAAAGCTCCGTTCTAGTCGATCTTATTGCAACAGCTTCAGCTATGTGTAAGAGACGTAAGCGAACTGTACGTGATAACGACTTCGGAATTCGGTATATAACCCTGAAAGCTGAGTTGGCGTCGATATGATGTCCAGTATCGATCAAGTGTGACAGGATCGAGCTTTTTATGCACATAATTTCCACTTGCTGAACCAAGCTGGTAAATGTCCTCGAACTCTTAGATGAACCTACCTAATCGTGCGCCCTGTATAACTCGAACCACAGGAACAGTTGAAATGGTATATGCATGAAGAAGTACTAAGATTATGTAAGACATCTTTCAGCTGCTGGGTGAACATTGGACGGCTACTGAAGGATAGACACAGACGTGCAGAGTAGAAAGTTTTCTTTATCTCCCTGGTTAAAAGTTGCGATATAATCTCGCAGGAGAATCTCCCCTGAATTGCAGACGTAAAAATAGAGGCTTTTCTCCACCGTTACAAGTTCATGTTTACGACTATTGTAACATATGTTGGCTTTAATGAACTTCTCTAGATATCCATTCTCGCTTAGAATGTCTCGGATGACCTGGAGTTCTTTCTCTACACAGTCTTCGAAACAAATGGACCTCGCTGTAAATGGTAAGCACCTGATCAGATTACTTTTGTATTTCATCTGTACCAAGCCAAGGAAGTGTGTATCCTTAGCTTTGGTCTCTAGCTTTCTAAATATGATTCTTTTGACGGAACCATCCTCTCTTCTTGTTAGTAGGACGTCGAGGAAGTACAGAGAGTCGTTGTAATCTCCTTCGTAAGTGAAATGGACCGCTGGGTGAACATTATTGAAGTTGCTCAAAATCAAATCACTACTTAACCCTTCATCGTACGCTACAAAAGTGCCATCCATGTAAAGACAGTACATTTCCATTTTTGCTATTTCATCTTTCAGCGGACCATTTTCTAGTTTTTTCTAAAGTATGTTCACGAAAAAAAGTCCTAGTGGGGATCCCATGGCCACTACATCAACCTGTCTGTACGTTTGATTATTAAAAAAGAAGTAGACATTTTTTTGATTGCACACTAGTCGGTAACTAGTGTAATGCGTCTAGTCCTATCTTCGGTGCAGACTGAATTCCATCAGTCATGTTTGCAGTGTGGCCACCATGCTACGTGGCTCGCCATTACGGTGCACTGTGAATTGTCGGTATTAGATGGTTGGAGGCAATCGGCAGGAAGCCTTGGACCTAGGTTTCGTGCTAGTTGGCACTCATCAGCAAGGCGTATCTGCAACCTTGAAGGAACTGATGTCCTACAGGAGGTCAGTCGCGAGCCTGAATAGCTCAGTGGTAACGTCTCTGACTGCAGCACCGGGTGACGCGGGTTCGAATCTCAGAAGGGACATCAGTTCCTTCAAGGTTGCAGATACGCCTTGCTGATGAGTGCTAACTAGCACGAAACCTAGGTCCAAGGCTTCCTGCCGATTGCCTCCAACCATCTAATACCAACAAAGAAGTAGACATTTTGTAATCGATTTCAGACTAGCACGACGTTTGTCACACAAATACTACTATTTATTTTGACACCCCATAACTAATCTGTTATTCTACGTTAAAAAAATGTAACTAACGCATGTATAACTGGCCATAATTGTAACGACAACATAATATTATATTTTATAATTGTAAGAATCTGAAGAGGAGAAATTATTGAGAAGAATATTCTTCGTTTAGATTGACTTTTAATTCATGATATGGGAATATTTCACACATTATTATTAAATTTAATAATACTAATAATATCTCCATTCATAAGTGAGCGATTTTATAAATGGAATAATATTAACCCCTCCAAGAAGTGCAGGAATGTATTGTACAAACTTAAATGAACAAACTACTAAAGTCTCTTTTTAACACAGCTGCTCATATATCTCTGGAAATTTACTTTAATTAAATAAGATTAATAGGTATGTCTCTGGTGTTCAATCAGTCACTTCATATTCATAACAATAACAATGATTCGCTCTGCTCCAAAATAGAACTTATGATACACCGTGTAATTCTCAGCGTTTGTTAGAATATCGCATCTAATTTTGCTCAACAACGACAACTAAAAGGTCATTACAGGATATGGGTAACCAAAACTGATAATAACAACAATTTAGTATTAGCAGTGACAACAAAGTCAAAAATGTACAAGTATAAAATGATAATAGCAATAACAATATTATTATTAGTAACTAAAATTATAAGATAATTAAAATAGTGTCACCATAAATTCAAAAGAGAAGTTCAAAACGACATCTGTTTCGCTGATTACAAAGTAAGTTAAAAATTTCACGCTCAGCACTATCTCCACCACATAGAATGCGAACCAAGTAGGGTATCAATGAGTTTTCGTACTAAGTTGTGATAGCGAGCATATAATCTTTTTTATAATGACTTCTGGTCCTACCTGATGAGATACAAGGGAAGAGACATGAACAAAGAGTGTGCTGATGGTCATACAATATGGATTTAGTCCACTTCTCATATGAGTTTGGATGTCCATCGACTACAGTAGTCACGAGCTGACTTAGAAGGATACTACTTGCTCTATCGATAACCCCTAATAACCTTCACAATATGAATAGTCCTTTTTGAGTTGCCCAGGTAAGACAAAAGGGGGCAATAAAGTACAGTAGGCAAGATGCAAGAGTGAACAAATTGTAAAAGTAGAGGTTGAATGACGCCTACTTCATTGTTCTTAACTTCTTAATGTAGAAGGTTAGAGAAAACATTTTTTGGAATTCAACAAGCTTTGGGACGACCAAGAAAGATCAGAAGTCAGAACTATTCCAAAGTATGTTATATTAGACGTAGTTTTATTCGCTATTAGTTTTAATTGGGCACTTGAACACTTCTTAATAGCTTTCATGAGAACTAGACACAAAAGTTTCAGTTTAAATCTCTTCATCAGTCTGATAGTTAGACAAATAAATGGAAGGATGGATTACCTATTGTTATAATCAGATCAATAGCGTTTAGTTGTTTATCTTACCGTGCAGTTTTATTGTCAAGTATATATTATTTTTTTAAAGATGTCCATCTTCGTGTGACACATATACTAAGTACTTCTGTATTTCATAATGACATTTAAGTCAATAAACCGACAGATAATCTGCGTTAGAAAGAAAGTGAATTACATCGTTTCATACATTGGCATTAACTGTAACATTAAGTAAGCAGAAATATGTCAAATTCTCTTCGTCCAAAAGTTTTTCTTATGACAACTGCGACATAGAAATTTAAGGGAAAAAGACCGGAAAGTAACTTGTCTTCAGTCAACATTTACCAAATATAGTAATATCCTCAAAGGTTATTAACGATAGAGAAGTAAATGTACCAAAATATTTCTGTAAATGCGACTGTATTACAGAAAAAAGTCAGTGCATTCAAGCACTCAATTCGGTTCTTATTCAGGTTTATTTGGAGTAATATGAAGTCATATATTATACATTTTTGATACACGCCAGTATGTATATGTGAGTCAAGGTAACAGAAATTTGAACATAATGTTTACAGATTTTTGTATTGTGATTTATCGGTGAAGACGTACAGAACAACAATTTTTAACCTGGATGGTTTCTAAATTCTGATGATGATCCCTGGTGTCTACCGCCTTTGCATCTCTGCTCATGTTCTTTGTATCCTCAGATGCTTTGTTTAGAACACATATACTGATGTGAATATCCTTAAATTCGAAATAAAACCGAAGGGAAATTCACACTGAACTATCCTTTGCACACTTACGGCATAAAATGATTTTTCATCTTGCTTAAATTCACATATTTCTGATAGTTTGTGAATTCTGTACAAAAATCCTAATTTTATTTATGACTACGGGAATTCGTGCGTTTGAATTTCGCTTAAAGACAGAAAGATTCACTTTTGAATTAATTGAAGGAAAGTTATTTAATTATGGATTATAAATTCCAAGGAACTATACTCGTGTTTAACCTAAAACTAAATTCCATGTACAGTCTCGAAAAGACGAAACCACTGTCTTTCACGAATAAACCTCTAAATTAACATGAAGTCAATTGGTGGATGGTGACTAGTAGTAGAATCCAGGATGCTCATTTCGTCTTATTTGGGACTCGTCATCTGGATGTATCTTGGTGTACCAGGCGGTCTAGTGGATAACGGTTTGGCGTTTGAAACTACGAGCACTGGTTTCGAGCCTCGCTAGGGACATAATCACTCACTGGGGAATGCAAATACATACATCTGACGAGTCCCAAATAGGATGGAATTGGCATCTACTGGATTCCACTGCTAGTCACCATCCATCAATTTACTTTGAGTTACATGACCAGACATCATCGAAGCATCTGAACTAGGAACCCACACGTCACTCTGAGACCAAGCACTGCGGTTCAACCAATCTACGGTAAAATCTAAATTGAGGTGACAGTTAACATAAACAGATTGATAATGTTCCCGCCATCAGCACCTTAGTAAGTAGAAAGCTATACAGCGTAACTTAGAATAAACACTCCATAGTAATACGTCAATCTAGGATGAAACTCGAAGTGCATGCAATATACAAAAAGTTCCCTAACAGTGTGGAATTACCATTTCCAGTGAAAAATAACCTTATAGTATTAAATCGTAAAACAGGAGAATAATCATAGAATGACGCTAGCCTCTAAGAGCTTCTTACTGATATTTGAACGTATAAAACACGCTGCTCAACTGCATAAGTACATTGTAATAGATATACCCCAGTCCTGATTCTGAACTGATGTTAGATAATTTGAGGCAATCGTGAAGAAGCCCAGGACCTACGCTCCATACATGTTGGCACGCGTCAAAAGGGCGTATCAGCACTCTTGACAGAATTCATGTCTCCCTTGAGATTCGAACCCGTGTCACCCAGTACTGCACCCAGAGATGTTAAACACATTTACTTTGCTGATTTAGCGTAGCTATGCTTTTCATACTGTTAAACGTCGCTAACTGCTACTGGTAAGTTTTCTATGTCCCAGTAGTTGTGATCATGGTATTACTGGATTCCAGTTTGTTCTTACCACTGCTTCAATCCTCAACAATTTACTACTGATCAGGTGAATAGTATTCCCACATCGAGAAACGCAGAAGACTACCTGACAAGACAAAGAATTATTGCTCAGGTGGGAAGACATTAAGAAGGAAAACTTCACATGACCAATAAATTATGCGCAAAATATGTGAAAACTGTGTTCAAAGAATGTTTAATGCCAGTAGGCTGCTGCTTATACTTCACAAACGACAACTTATGATTCTGCAACTAAAAGATGAAGTACATAAGGTAGCAAAATTTTATTACATCTTTCTATTTAACCGTTCTTTTGGAACTAATTTAATAGGTCTTGGCTCTAAGAATCTAATTTTTCACACACCGGAACACACCAGTGTGACAAAACAAGGGTGTGTCTAGAACAATCGTCAGTTTCATATTAGATCTTCCTGTCCAAACAAGCCAGGAAAAGTCACTTTGTATTAGCTGTCGGGCACAGAATAAATTACCAAAGGCCTCTAAATACTGAGCACTTTAAACAACAGAGGCTATTACAATTCGCTTAAATCGACCAGAGCTCCGAGTATCAAAGAAACTGGTTCAGACAATATTGCTATCCTGAGCTGTTGCCTAACCTATAAATGCATAAATCCTTTGTTACTTTCCTCACTTTATCTGAAACACCTTCTAGTGTCATATTAATGCATTTTATATCACTCTGTTACTGATGCTTTTGAAGTGTAACCTATCGATAATATTGACTTAATGTAATTTCAAACGGCATTAATGTTGTCAATAGCAATATTGTCTTAATTATTACGGTCAAATAATTGTAGAACCTGATGACGAACTTGTCTAAAAGAATATTCTTTGTTCACTAGTTAGTCTTCTAAAGTGCTTAGTGGGCATCTTTACTTAAAATTCCAGTTAAGGGATCTATAAGAGGACCATTTGAGAAAGACTGACTCGTACTATGTCTCCTTCCAATCTAACTCTAGATCCCGACAGTAAACATTTATATGTAGGAAGCTCTGGGAGCAAACCAACTAGGAACCGATTCTGCAGCAAATATGCAGGAAGAAATAGAAGTGGATTCGCCATACTCTGAGATAACAAACCATCAAGTGACATCACACGCCAGGCCATCGGTCGAGTTGAACCCGAATAGGAAGCGGCGAGTTGGTCCTCAGTGAGAGGGTGACATGGAGGAGGTCAAGTGAAGAAGAGATGGAAGCATGTGGGCGGACATGGAGCCAGGTGAAAATGCTGACGGAGAACCGAACGTAATGGAGAGGTTCGGCTGAAGCCCTATGTTCCTCTAGGAACTATGTGGTACTGATAAAAGCATTATACGATAGTTATTCAACTGAATGCTATTTTGTCTGATAAACTTTCTTATGTAAAAAAAAAAACATGTTTGTTGACTAACTGAATTAGATTTACCTTTCTGGACTAATTGAAAGTTTCTCCGAATAAATCTGTTAATTTTGAATAAAGTTATTATGATATAGAAGTAAACTTTGGTTTATGGTCAAGTTCTCACATCAATTAACATTAGTTCAGAAGGCTACTGTCAAAACAGAAATGACTAGACAGTCTTCTATCTCATTTTCAAGACGCATAATCACGTTAAGCATAGTTCTGAGGGCAGCGAATTTTTTAATGAGAACTGTTAACGTTGCACGAATGTTATCCCATTCAATTTGAGAAACTTCACAAAATATAACTTTCATTATTATTTTCCACAGTTAACAAAATGTTACCGAATTATTGTCAGTGCAGTATTCATATTTATCAGATGAAATTCACTAGGAAACTACCGAATACAGGAATTTCTTATATTATTATTGTCTTGAGTTTCTAGAGGAACCAAAGGTTTCACCCGCATGGCTCCAGTGCCTTAGGTTCTATGCCAACGTTTTCACCTGGCTCCACGTCTGCCCAAATGCTTTCATCTCCTCTTCACATGACCTCCTCCATGTCACTCTCTCACTGACGACCAACTCGCCGCTTCCTATTCGGGTTCAACTCGACCGATGGCCTGGCGTGTGATGTCACTTGATGGTTTGTTATCTCAGAGTGTGGCGAATCCACTTCTATTTCTTATTGCATATTTGCTGCACAATCGGTTCCTAGTTGGTTCGTTCACTGCCAGAGATCCCTGTTGCTGATCTTTTCCGGTTATCTGATCTTGAGCGAATTGTTGGGCGAAGACTGCTGTTGATGAAGGTCTGTAGTTTGTTCAAAGTGCCCTTCGTGACGCGGCTCCAAGTCTCTGGTCCGTATAGTAAGTAGCACTGATTTCACATTGGAGATGAAAATACGGATCTTATTTTTCATGCCAAGTGCTGTTGATTTCCACACAGACTTTTGAGTAATGAAAGATTACCCTGCTGTCCCAATCCTTGTTTTGATATCCTCATCAGTTCCGTCCACCTGTAGTTGAAACGATGCTTCCCAGGTAGGTAGGTAGGTAGGTAGGTAGGTAGGTAGGTAGGTAGGTAGGTAGGTAGGTAGGTAGGTAGGTAGGTAGGTAGGTAGGAAGGTAGGTAGGTAGGTAGGTAGGTAGGTAGGTAGGTAGGTAGGTAGGTAGGTAGGTAGGTAGGTAGGTAGGTAGGTAGGTAGGTAGGTAGGTAGGTAGGTAGGTAGGTAGGTAGGAAGGTAGGTAGGTAGGTAGGTAGGTAGGTAGGTAGGTAGGTAGGTAGGTAGGTAGGTAGGTAAAGGAGGTTGCTCCTTTCAGATTTCTCCCATTTATGCTGGCTGATTGTTGTCTGTTGTTGTTGCTGTTAGCCAGGAATCTTCATCAATAATAAATATATATGAATATATATTAAAAGCCTAATTGAACTTTCGGCTTTTAAAATACCTACCTCCATTAAACGCATTCTACCAAAATACTCTTTCTGTTTTTGTTTTAATCAATTAAAGATGTCCTCAAATCATATTATTTAAACTGGCGCAGTTTACGAAGTATTTCAGACTGTTGCCTTTGTTATCCCCAACAAATTCAAAAGAAAAATCACAGTAGATTGTAGAAAGCAATGAAGCGTACGGATATATATATATGAAAAAGTAACTGTCCCTAAACTAGTTAACAGCAAAAACCGCATATTTCGTGTTCATTTCTTTCTTTGTTTCACTTTTAAAATGGGCGAATTTGTTGTATTATGAAAACTTCATTCTCTATAATATTATTATTTTCTAAATAGAGACTTCTTTGACATAAATTAGTTTTAACAAAGAATAAATTGATATTGAGTCTATCTGTTATTATTAATGTAATGGACGATGTTTTGAGTTAAAGTGTAAATCTAAACAGTGACAGGACTCGAATCCGTGTAATTTGGAGACTGCTTCAGCATTACGGAATACCCCAGATCTTTATCATCCTCGTTCAGCATCTATATGATGATGTCATATGTCAAGTGATTCACTGAGAGAAGCATGCCGAAGCCTTTAAAGTGAAGAGAGAAGTAACACAAGTCTACTCACTATTGGCAATGAAATTCCTTATAATGGTAGACTGAATCGTGAGGAGCGAGAAGCATATCACTTACGTCTGTAGAAGAGGAAGATAACTGTTTATCTTTCCTAGACATATTTCTTATTCTACGGCTTCATAGGTCAATAAAACGATGTATTTATAGAAGACCTACCTAGACAGGACAGTATCTTAGTTACAACAATTTCTGTCCTGTTTGGTACAAAAGGGCCTTAGTAAGGTGCCTCTTCAGTAGAATCCAACGAATATGCACTGAAGACACACTTGATACAAACTCTGGTTGATAACAATTATCCAGACAAGTTCATCAGGAGATGTAAAGTAGTCAGAACACCGAGACGCATTCTCCAATTCGCCTCTAAGAAAGACGTGTACATAAAGCTACCCTATATGGGGCATCACAGCAGCATAATAACTAGACAAAGATTGGAAGCTGCGAAAAGTGATATCACATCCCACTGTATTTACCAATTTGAATGTACCTGTGGACACACATACATAGGAAGGACTCATCGATCTCTGCAAGCAAGGGAAGGCTTCAGAGCATATTCCTAAATGGCTCCAGAAACAAATGGAATCTTCAGAACCCATTAATGGTGAGAACAGGAGACCTAGCTCCTCCTACTGCGAAACATATTATAGAGACAGGATATAAAATTGACGTTAACAGATCTTGTAAACCTGTCTATAAAACGTGTTTTGGGCGTGTCCTAAAATTTGTGGAAGCCCTAGCAGTTAGAAAGTTTAAACCATCTTAATGAGTTCAAGAACGATTCGTCATCACACTAAGCCTACCTTCCTTGGTAAACTTTGTTTTGATACCATAGCAGATGTACCTTTAGCTCTGTTATTTGGTTTAAGTGGTCTTCATTGTTATTTTGATCTTGAATATGTCCTTTTTACTTGACCTAAGTCTATTTTCTCGCCTCTTAATTCTTTATTAATTTCATGTATATTCCTGTGACAAGTTCGTGTTTTATGAGATTTTTCACAAAGTGTTGTGCAAATACATTACATGATTCAGACAAATTACGTCTTCTTCTTGCTTTGTCTAAAACAAACCTCCCATAATATCAAATCATTGTAGAAGATTGTGGCATTCAGAATGAGGAAAAAGATACGAATTTTTGACACTAATGTCTACTCAGTGATTTCATATAGATCAGAGACTTAACGCGAGCACCAAGAAAAGCATTCCCAACAGGCTTCAAACTTTCATCGACGGCTGCCTTACCTGGTTTGAAATTGAGGAATTGATGGCCGGCCAGAAACAATAAGCAACAGGGAATTCTAATAGGTAGCGAGCCAACCAAATATGCAGAAATAAATTTTTGATTGATTTGACACACACTGAAGAGACCGTTGAGGGACATCAAACTCCAGGCCTCTAGGTGGGAAAGGATGGGCTGAGCGTTGGTCTGAGAGTGGGAGATTATCAGGACTACACAAAACAGAGTAAAATGGAGATGTACTACTAACTCCCTGTGTTCCACTTGGAATATATTATTTATTTACTTGATAACTAGGCACTATCAGTTATGGCTGCAGGGAAGTAATGATGTGTCTAGCTATTCGATTATGGAGTAATTCGGGTTCCCCGGCTTCAATCTTGGCCATATTCAGATTTTAATTTTGGTAAATGGTGTCCATATTATATTGTAATTTTCTCTTTTTTGAGCGTCATTCAGTCTTTTAGACGAATGAACAGAGTTAAATCAATATGCATTTTTTCCATAGTTTTAATTAATCAACACATCTCCACAACTAAACCAGTAATTTCAGACATTCCAAAACTATGTAGAAATGCTTAGTCAAACGTATAAATACATAAACCACTGAAAAAGTCACCATTAATGTGACAAATATGCCTTAGTTCTTGTCACCTGAAATGCCGTCATCTGACTAGAATGTATACCGGGCCTGATATCCTTTTTCTATGCCTTAATTACGCCTAAACTTTTATTCAGTTATACTGAAAGCTGTTTTTGTCCCTGTCTACTAAGCATCGATCCCAATGATCCGCTTTTATGAAATCAACCAGAAAAAAAGGACAACATAGGAAGGGAGAGAGATAAAGACTAGGTTTAGCAGGAGATATTTCATAGCTGAGTATAATTCTACTACTTTTGCTATAGTCTGTATACCTTCACCCTGAGTAACTATGACTACACTGCCTTCCTTGCCTAGAAGAATAAGAGAGAATGACAGCCTCTCTATCAGCTACACTAAAGTAAATGAAAAAAGAAACCGAGGCTGAGAATTACTAAGAAATGATTGTCAGTTAGTTAGTTAAGTGTTAACTCACCTCAACACCAACCTGATCACTTGCAAAGTTATACTCCACTGAATCAGACATTTGATTGGACATAAAAGTTTATTTTTTTGTTGAAACATTTTAACAATTAATTAGTGATTTTAGCAATAAGTGAGTAGGAAATAGGCTTATTATTATCATTATTCAGGTGGTGATTTCTATATTGATTAAATGACATTCATATTATTTTCCTATTGAGTAACTTAGCTACATTTGTGTTATTTACCTAATATAATGCTTACCAATTATGACCAAATAAAGTAGTTAGGTAGAGAGAGAGAGAGCTTAAATTATTCTTCCTGAAAAAAACCTCAAACCTCTTTTTTGTTTCACAACCAAATGTTGTGCAATCATTATTAACTAATAAGAATACTTATTTCCAACTCAGATAATGAAATGATATCAGTTAAGGAACCATTTAGACTTCAGTGAATGCCGTACAAATATTTCGCCCTAAATCTGGGAATCTTCAGTAGAACACATTCATGATCCCACTGGGAGTCGAACTAAAGACCCTCCAATACTTGAATATCAATGAGATGCTCACTGGCGACTAGCCCTATTCAGGTAAGTACTTACCTGGGGTTCTAGTGGGAAGTCGTGACCAGTAGGATGCAGCAGGTTGGGCGTGAAGACAAATACTCGCCGACATTGGCTAGCGGTTACGCCACGTCGTCAACTGTCAGAAGTCAGAATTCATGGGCCACTGGATCGGGTCCCAATGCTTTAATGGTCTATGAGATCGCCAGCCCTGTAACCAGAAGGTCCTGAGATCGAACCCTAGCGGTGGGTGCGTACTGTTGAAGAGTCCAAAACTAGGACGAAACAACCATCCATTACTCCCAGGTTTTCTAATGGTTCTGTAACTGATGTTGGCTCACGATGAAATCCTGTAAAGATCCTCTAATTAGAAAAGGAACACGTCTACCATTCAGTCACTGGTTTGGAATCCAACAGACAATAAATTCTAACTCCTGCCTATTCGTGATACATATCGCCTATGCCGGCAGCTACCTCTAATGAGCGTCTGTCCTCACACAAGACTTGGTTGATGCCGATCTGTCATGGGTTCTCATCAGAACTCCAAACAACTTTATCCTGTAATCAGTTTAAGTTTGCGAAAATCTGACTGGCTTCAAGTTACACTACAAGTGGATAATAGTTAGAGATCCACTAAAAAGAAGGTAGTACTGAACAGCTGTTTCGTTCTACTTTTGGGACTTTTCAGAAGTATGCACCCATCAGCCCACAGGAGATCAGACTGCAAAGGTTTTCCAAAACTAAGAAGAAATAACAGTTCACTACTCTCTGGTTTTTCAAATGACGTCATTTCGTAATAAAACCCTGCAACCCCACATTTGAAAATGCGCATTTTCTTAATGTTACACATTAACCATGTGATATACGTTACGGGGTTCTTGAGTAAAATGCTCACCAACGACGCATGAGCCTTGGTGTTCGATTCCTGGCCAACGCACTCTTAAACCTCGCCTAACAGGAGGTAACCCACGATAACAGAGATAGTTGGGTACGAGGCTAACAACCCCATCCCGTAAAAATAAAACCACTTCCACCAAAACTTCAAAGTTAAAGCTTGAGGCATTGTGTCTCACTCGGAAAGTAGAAGGATGAAATACAGGAAAATCCTGTGGTAAATACAGAATAGGATAAAGTAATAAACCATTCCAAATTTGTTTAATTCAATTTTAGATTTTCTCTTCGACTGATTGGCCCGAAGTGCTCGGTCTCAGGTTGACATGTCATACTTCATGTGTAGATGCTTCGACTATGTCTGGGCGTGTAATTAGAAGTTAACTGGTGGATGGTGACCAGCGGCTGAATCAAGGATGCGCCTTTCGTCCCACTATTTGGGACTCGTCACTGGATGTAGCTGCATTCCACAGTGAGTGATGATGTTCCCACCGAGGCTCAAACCTAATACCCATATTTTCAAACGCCAAAGCGTTACCCATTGGACCACTTGAGCCACAAGAACCAACTCTTTTGCGACGGGTCATGTTAATTATTCAGTGGAATTTTAGATTTTCCCGTCGACTGAATGGACATGTGAACATCATCACCCATTGCGGAATGCAGGTGCATCCAGATGATGAGTTTAAAAATAGGACTAAATGCGCATCCGCGATTCCACTGCTAGTCACCATCCACTAATTAGCATTCCAAATTTGTCGAGATTGACTTTAAAAATACTAAAATTTATTTAGCAAATTGATTTCAAGCTGAAATATCTACAATAGTTTTCAGAGGTAAACAGTTACTGGTGAGAAATAAAATTTCGTTTGTGAAATTCAATCAGTTGATATTATTCAAACGATATATACATATATATATACCTTAATAAGTAAACAAAAATAATTTTCTGGTGAGTGTGTAAAGTGAGATATCCGTATAAGCAAGAATAGGGAAGATATTTATCACAATTTTAATGTGGGATACGTGTTGATCTTTTTTTCGGAATCACGAGTCGTATGGCCGAAATCGGTATAATTATGTTTTTTTTTTAAAACAGCTCATTCCGATAATGCGGTGAATATTGCTCACATAATTTACTATTAAAACTGCTTCACTGTAGTGGTAAAACATTTATCCACATATGGTTATAATGGGAGTTAGTTGGAGAGAAATTCTAAGTCTTTATCTCATGACTACTGATTTATTTGTTTAGATCCACTCTAATGTGTAAGAGATGTGAGTGATAGACTTCCTTTTAACTGACCCCTCTAAAATAATAATAATATTAGATGTGAGTTAACCACATTCTTTAGTAGAGTTGTGTAACTTATTATGGTGAACTCATGATCCGATGCATAAACCGAATAAATAGGCTAAGAAATAAACACTTGTACTCTTTCGCATATGCTGATGAAATTGAAACTCCACACATCATCATTCAACAGAGCATAGAATGGCAGTCAAACCTCTATGTACCTCAACTTCATCGACTTCAAAAAAGTCTTCGACAGACAGCGTTGACAGAGAAGTAATGTGGAAAGTGCTTCAACACTGCAGCGTTCAGTGACCCATGTCTTTATCAACCTCATTCAACTACTGGTTATGTGACAATACCACGTGTCAGGTGATCCACAACGGAAAAATCATCGAATGCAGAAGTAAGACAAGGCTGGCCGCCTTTTATCACCAACGATATTCCTAATTGTGGTGGACTGGATTATGCATCAGATTGTGTACAGGGAGTAAGAAGACAGGAATACGTTGGCCTCATAAGGAGACTAGAAGATCTGGATTTCGCGGATGATACCTGTCTAATGTTACACACAAACTCGAAGACTTGCAGGCGAAAACTGACAAAGTGGTAGAGGAGGGAGGTAGCAAAGACAGGACTCCAGGTGAACATGGAGAAGAAGGAGTTGATAAAGATAACCAACCGACTAATAGCAACAACTACTAGCATCAATCACCATTAATGGGAGGAATATGAGGGAGTCTACTTCATTCACTAACTTAGGAAGCATTGTTTCAACCACAGGCAGTCGGAACGAATGTAGATGTCAAAGCCAGAACCAGAAAGGCAAGACACACCTTCATCAGTGGGTAATCGGTTTGCAAATCTTCTGCACTTAGTCAGCATAAAGAACAAGATTCAGATTTTGAATACCAATGTTAAGTTAGTTCTTCTATATGAATCAGAAACTTGGTTAGCAAGTCACGAAAGCATTTCCGACAGGCTTCAATCTTTTGTCAACAGCCGCCTACGCTCCATATGCCAAAGATGGAGATGGATCAAACGCCCTCTGAATAGACCACCCTCAAGTGGGACCGAAATGGGAAAAGACGAAATGATAGTGGGCTCAAAAATGATATGGAGGATTTCTTGAGAGAAGGAGATCAAGGCTTATAGGAAATCATGGGGCCAGCTGAAGAGGACTGTAGGAAACAGGACACAGTTGAGATATGCTACTGATCCTCCGTGTTCCACTCGTAACTCAAGTAAATAATAATTTTAGCTGTAACTACGCGACTTCAAAACTTGATTTTTATAATTCCCTTTCTTTCATCCAACTTTCCATGAAATTTGCAGGATTTTCTTAATGTTAATTTGGACAGGTGACGATTTGTTCTTATTGCACGTATTTTCGTTTGATCCACTCCGATAAATAAAGCTTCAGTTGTCAATCTCTCCCTGTTTTATTGGATTATAAGACTGTCATCTTGTCCCATCTTATTGCGCCGTTGCGTGTAACTGCATTTGTGCTACAGCTGAACTATTTTCTGGATTTCTTACCTCATTAGAGACAACTAGTTCAAATTTCGCTAGATTTTTGTGCTCCATTAATCTAATTGACCTCAGCCTATTACTTTGACCTGTGTGTTTGACTTAACATTCATTGCAGGATACGACGTAAACTAAAGCATTATGTTTAATGGGCTCCATAGGATTCTTTAACCGATACTGTTCGTTTCTAGCTAAGTCCATTGTTTTGAATGTCTAGTGTAACTAGTAATATTGTGTCTAGTCCTTTGTTTGGTGCAGACTGAATTCTGTCCGTCAAGTCTTCAATGTGGCCAGCTTTCTAGGTGGCTCACCATCATGGTACACTTTAAATTTTTGATATATTAAATCCTATTTCCACTAACAAGAGGTGGTATTAACCCTAGTTAGCATCTGAACCTGAACGTTAACTCACTAGACTGACTAACTAATAGTCCAGAAGCCGCCAGAATGAAATCTGCCATAACATAATACCTATTTATTGATTTAAGTTAGTTATGACCATTCAGAATTATTCCCTTTCTAGTTTTCGTTGATAAGATCTGCTTTCAGCTGGCATATTATTGAATTGTTTATGTATAACATATTCTGTTTAACGTGTTATATAAAGCTTTCCACTTGTTTATCACAACTACAAAAGTGACATTTCTATGATTGTCAGTCGCGATAGATAGCATCCAAACTCTATACAATATTCTACGGTATTAGATACCTATATATATACATATATATTATGTTATATTATGAATTGGAGAACTAATGACAGAAATATGAAAAATCAGTCATATAACTATTACCCGATATAAATTACAAAGTTAACAGTTATCAGAAGGTGGACCACTTGTAAAATAGGTGAAATTTTAAATTCACACTTAATTAAAAAACTTGTGTGGTTTGTTTATTATATAGACCACACACAGTGAAAATAAGAAGCATAGGCGAAAAGTTTAATGGCAGCACAAGTACCCAATAGGAAGGTACAAACTGACAGTTCTAAAATTGGTTTTTTTCAACCCAATAGTTGTGAACAAATACACATGTTTCAGATATTGGAGGAAGAAGAAGCAGGGCTATAAAATGGAGTTCTGATATTTTGAAGTGACGTTCATTGTGATTATGAACTATCGATTGCGTTCTAAATATGATGGAGCCAGTCAAACCATTTCATTGTGTGATCAGTATAAAGGTATATGTATCAAACAAGCTAATATGGAATAAAACCACATTCACCACTAGACAGAAAGGAAATTTTGGCGAGAATCCATTTTTTATAGGACTGAACATCTAGATAAACATTTCCATCCTAAGCTTGGACACTATTAACTAATGTGATGTGTCTAGTTCTTTCTTCGGTGCAGACTGAATTCTATCAATCAGGTTTGCAATGTGTCCACCGTTCTAGGTAGCTCACCATCACGGTGCACATTGATTTGGTGATATTAGACACATCACATTAGTTACCAGTGCCCTGTCAAAGTATCCAATACAGGCCTACAGGAGACCAGTAGCGAGCCCGAATAGCTCAGTTGTAACATCTCTGACTGCAGCACTGAGTGACTCAGGTTCAAATCTCAAAAGCGACATGAGTTTCTCCAAGGTTGTAGATACGTTCTGCTGACAAGTGCTAAGTAGCACGAAACCTAGGTCAGGCTGGGTTTCTTTCTGATTGCTGCCAACCACCCATAGTTGGAAGGTGATTCGTTAATTCGACACACTCTGTCAGTGAACAAATCAAGAACTAATCACCCTATAAGTATGCAGAAGGACATGAAAATGAATTAGTCATAAGCTGAGGTGATACTCAAGTGGCATCAAAAACCAGGCTGTCAATTAGGATACGTATGAGAAGCGTCGAGTTGGGCATCTGGAGGTGACAGAGATGAAATAATATGAGGAGTAGATGAAAGCCTGAGAGTTAATCACGGCGCAAGCCTAAGAAGACAGAAGAGGTCTGAGTGAAATGGAGATTCGCTGCTAATAATGGTGGTAAAACTCAATGCAACTATGCAAAAGGAGATGAGAATACTGTTGGATGTATTACTATTTTTGAGTATTCTGTTTCGTAATTGAGTAAAACCATACACCCCTAATTGATTGAGATGCGAAGTATATAGTTTTACTCATTTATGTTATCAAACAGACCACATATTGTGATCTGATTAGTTTGAAGTTCGATTGCTGGTCGACGCACTAAGACACCTTCTCTTGTTTACTAACCGGCAGTAGACCTGAAAAAGAGGTGAGGCGGGGAGTGAGGCAGTCAACCCCACCTTTTATAAACGACAATACCGCTACCGGAACTTCAAAACCTTGAAGGTTTATGTTCCACTTGGAATACAAAGAACAAAATAGTTTATTTCAATGGTCATTACAGAAATATATGAAAACATGAAACACTATCAGATGAAATGAGTTTGTATGAAGAAATCTGAGTATTTGTTTGGCAATAGGGCACATGGATGGTTATAAATGACAGTTACACTCATTAGCTTCTGGAGTTGTGAAAGAAGAGGGGAAATCAGTTGATCACACGATCAAATGGTAAGCACCTTGCGATGACTTCCAGTGTTATTCACTTGTATTTATATCCATTCAGACTTGAGTCTCGCGATAAGTATTGGGCAATGTTTTAAACTTTGCCTGTTTATTTTGAAGCACAACCGACTTAAAAATCGTAGCGTTAGGCTACACTTTTTCATAGATAAGTGTTGCTAGGGTGTAAGCGATGTTAATTGTCTACTCCTTATTAGTGTTTTTAACCGGTTCCACCACAGGTGGAACGGATAAGGATGTGAAAACCAGAGTCGGAAGGGCAAGACTGACGTTCATCACACTGAAATCAGTTTGGAAATCTTCTGCACTCACTCAGCATAAAAAACAAGATTCGGATTTTCAACATAAAACTTAAGTCAGTCAGTTCTTCTATATGGCTCAGAAAATTGGCGAGCGCGTCAAGCAAGGTTTCCGAACGGGCTGCAGACTTTCGTCAACAGCTGCCCCCTTCACTGACTCCATAATGAAGATCAAATGGCCAGCCAGCCAGAAATATTTTGCGACAAGAAACTATCGGAACAAATCAACTAAGAGCCGATTGCTCAACAAATATGCAAAAGAAAGTGGAGATTGATTGGGCGTATGCTGA
>OX235274.1:50094742-50109841 GCA_944472155.2 Trichobilharzia szidati
ACAAATGGCCAATCAGATTTCAGTATGTTTGATAGACGCCCACGCTGATTCACAGTCACTTTGAATTATACTACTTAAATTATTACTTCTATTATTATTATTGTTATTATTACTGCCATTGTAATTACATATTTGTCTTTCATTCACTCTTCTGGAACAGATGTCCCAGCACTACTGTGTCAGTCATTGGAATTACTGTTTGAGTTTAGAGAAATCTACGGGGAAATTATCGAACTTTCGCTGTCGTTAGTTGTGCCGTGTGAATAGTTAGTACGCAAAGGGATCTTTGGGAGAGGTTATCGTATATCGATAAGGCATTACATTTTATTGGTATATAAATTAATGAGTGATTTAGTCTAACTATTATTATAACACCTTACTTCTAACTATCCTTAAGTCAGAGTCATGGTGGTTTCAACGAATTTGGTTACCTGAGCTGAGTCAAACCGGATACACGAATGATGAGCTCGACGGCAAATGAGTGAAATGGCCGTTCGGTGTTTAGATCACTTCGGTTTGGCTAGTCAGCACTACTGGTTGATGTGAGGGATATCCAACTACTTATGTCAATGTGTTAGTAGTATATGGTGTCATACATTTATGCTTGCTTTTTTGATTGCCATTTATAGTATCAAACCAGTCACATTTTGTCATCTGAATAATTCTGGTTTCCAAAGGAAACTGTGTTGAGATTTCAGATCACCAATTGCTAATTGTGGAGCTGACCTTAGGTATTTCAACAATCAGAATTCATAAAGGTGTAGCGGCAATAACATCCCTTTCACCATGGCGTAGTATAATTATCATTATTGTTAGACAATATACTGCACGGACATCAAAATAAAGAAAGTTGGAGATCAGTTTTCTAGAACCGGTCTTTCATATACCAGGTGAAGAATCCAAATTTGATTGCGTATAGCCTGATGATGCTACTCAGTTTCTTAGACTAAAATGGCTTAAGAAGGGCTCGAACCTGGGACCCGTTGGTTGAGAATCTAGTGTTTAAGCCATTGTGTCACACCTTCACAGATTAAGAAATGCAATGCGACTAAATACTTATACCTTTAGGTGGTAACTTTGTGTATAATATTTGATATTGTAATGGAGATCTGACTTCAAATGACATCTGATATCATCAGAATACTAGAAAGCATTTCACTAAGAAGGCAGAACAACTTTAAAAGCACTAATTATGATATTTGATGAAATGCCTAACAGTACAGGTTATACATGACAGAAATTGTCCAAGAATCATTTGTGACATTAAGGACACAAACGTCGGTGGTTCAACTGTACGATACTCTATAACCACGTACATGGCACAGGGTTCGATTTCTGTATGATGAACTCCTCGAATTGCCTGGAGAGGGAAGGTTCGGCGCGACCTCACTAGCAACCTCACTCCTTAAAAAATAAACACCACTGCTACTGAAAGTTCAGAGTTCAAAGCTTGAGATCCCATGTTCTGTCTGGAACGCAAAGTAAGGAAAACCTATGTTAATGTCTAGATCGTCAGTGAAATGCTGAGACAGTAGTAAGTAGTAGGTTTCGAAGGCATAACAGAAAATTTGGACTAATTCATAGAAGATAAGTTGACAGACCAAGTAAAATCTCTGTCTTCTACTGTTATAATAATTAATTTTCTAGGTTATTAAATGCTGTATTTCTTATCTACGAAAACAGTGACAGAAAGTAGTTGTTCATTTTTCCCCTACCTATGCTTCCTCACCTTTTCATTTGTGTTTAAATTTATACTACTTATTTCTAATAAGTAGCATGAGTGTATATTTTAGTTACGGCATAAATCTAGTTATTGGTTTCCATTGGATTTGGTCTAGTTTTGAAATAATGGAGATTTTTGGCTCAGGTGGATGATTTGGATGTCTTTGAGATAACGGCTAGAATACTAACACCAATACTAATGCCGATACAATCACCTCATTCAATATTGTGAAGACCTAAAGATCCAACAGTAAAAGAAGATACGATTAACACTATTTACAAAATAAATTGTATGAACTGAAACATACTACATGGATCAAAGTGAGTGTCCCCTTCGAATCAGAATCCAAGATCATAAATTAACTGTAAACAGACAGGATGTGTATTGTTTATATCGATATAAATATAGATAATTACGCACAGCATTTGATAGGGATAATGTAGAAATTTTAAACCCAGGAAACACTAAAATGCCAGAAAATTTCTAGAAGCCTGGCACTCAAATGAACCAGAGATTGACAAACGCCTCACTGTAGACCAAATTTATCCACAAATAAAAATTAAGTCACATAACAAAAAAGATCAAATTCCAAGTCAATAAAAGTGAATAATAGAGATGTAAATTAACACCCAATCATGACAATGGTTGTCAAGAGCTACAATTATATATCATCCATGGAGAATTCAATCTTCATGAGCAATTGGATTGTTGGCTTTAGGGGGGAGAGTGTAGTTTATACACAGGAAAGAGGTAGGTTTATTTTGGTCACCGGCCCTTTCTTTTTCACGTCCCGAACCAACAGAAACCCAAGGTTTATTGGAAGATCCGTAGACCAGTAGCTTGATAAATATTTCCCTTACCTTGTTCACACATTTGGTATGCTGTAGGTAGGCGACCGTTCACTCAAGGTGAGTTCAATCCAGCCGATATATATATATACTCAGGTATTTTACAATACAGTCGAAAGTAGTCGAGGAAATATATTTTCACTGTTCGTATGGAAACATTACACCCATTGACTCCAGACGTATCTAGTGGTGATGAAGAACTGCAAAGAATTGACTGAAAGTGGTCCAGATCTTGTGAAAAGCATGATAAGTGGACTTTACGATGACTATGACTCAGTTACAAACAATCTACAACTGTGAACATTTCAATGATTTGTTATAAACCATTTTTGTAATGTAAACATGTATTCGTCTATACGAAATTATTTTCCACTTAGTTGATTTGTTGTAAGTATACGCATTTCTGTTGAATACGTGTATCTCTTTTATTTGTCATTTTGAGGACATTGCCTTTTTAAATGAGAATGACTGACTATATGGCAACATTTAAGTGAAATGGCATCAAAGTCCTACACTGTTGTTATTACTTCAATGCGTCAGCTACGCTTGCGTGGACTGTTTCAACAGCATTCAATCCGGTTACTTCTAATGTAAGTATTCTTCATTGTTAACATGAACACAGATTAAAAGCTTGCATGTGTTTGTAATCGAATAACGAAATATCAATTAACGAATTTATGCTGTCTATGTGCATGGCTTGTATTGGTAGACTAGGCACTTCAAACATACTTTAAAAACCGGGTTCATTAGAAATGTATGTGAGTTGCGACTTATGGACATTAAAAGTTCCTTAAATCCATTTAGTTAATTGGTACTCGCACAAATACTGACGTCTTGTTTTTCAAGTTTACACTTTCCTATTCTCCTAACTCTATATGGTTTCTCAGGAACATCTTCGGTTAAACATTTTCATTTGAGATGTTACATATGTATAATAAGAAGTATGATCTTGTAAGAGTTAGACTTAGGATTACTTCGACCTAAAAGTAACCACTCTTACAAAACTCCTTCACCGTTTATAACCTTAATTAGTACTCTGCCTACGTGCAAGTACTAAAGAAACGGAATTGAAGTTAGGAGACTCAAAATGCCAAGTTTAACCGGACCGGAATTATATTTACACAACGAGATATGCAATTTGATAAGGAATAAAAAATACACACTTATCTGGATCTGAGACGGCTGTCGGCTCGTAGAGTGTACTAGGTGAAAGTGCAGCGAGAGAGCGAGACAGTAACCGTTCAGGAGGAACCGGAGTACAAAGCGGAAGTGGAAGTGAAGTTCAACATGTCAGGTTGCATTCATTCAAACAAAAGTTCAAAGGTACAATGTACACTACAGGTTATCCCCCCCTTAGAAGGTTGGTGGGATAACAGCAAGCTTCGATATATAAAAGTAACAAGGTGGCGTACAATCACGGTGAATGAACAAGAAAATGTGAAGATAGTAATAAAATAGCTGTTTTTCTTCTTTTTTTTTAAAAAAAATATATATTGAGAAAGGAAAGAATGAAGGAAAAAAAAAATTAAGGCAATTTATGAGCACTATGTACATGATCGCTGGAGTAATATGGAATATAAGAAGGAATAACGCTGGTGCCTTGGTGCGATTTTTTTTTAATTTTTTTTTTTGAACATCGTTTATTTATACGTATCTTTTTTATTTTTTTGTTTTTATTTTATTTATTTATTTAGTTTTTTTTTGACGACTCACTAATACGAGCTGGGTTATGTGGAGGTGTGATGGTTTACCTCCGTTACCCACGTTGTTATAACTGGAAGGTGACTCATTATGTCTAAGTTTCCTCTTAGACTAATGCTCCATCCTTCCTCATCAACTAAAACTAGTTGTAACACCAAAGGCAATCAATATACCAGCGTATTAGGAGGAATAAAGTAAAAGCAACAGAAAAGAATAGAAGAAGAGGTTAAGATTTAAAAATCAGCATAGGGTGTTAACAAAAAAAATTAAGCGGAATAAATGCGAAGGAACTAGTGTAACATGGAAACGGTACGCCAAATTGAAATAAAACAAGGGAAATTGCTAACACTGTGGAAACTTATGCAAGGTACAGAGAAGAGTGTGTACAACCAATAGCTATGAATAAGTATAATCACCATTTGTTAAAAAAAATGTAGCGAGCTGCATAATTAAAGTGATGCAAAGTAATTACAAGTATGGGTCACAAAATAAATAAGTTTCGTCATGACATAACTCCAGTGAAAATAGTAAGATCTGTGAAAATAGATTGAGCGGATTAAACTGTACAGCATAGAAGTGACGTATTTACATACCAAAAATATTTCACGGTCCGTTTAACTATACAGTGAAAGCTTTTGTTTTTACATTTTATTATTTTTTATTTATTTTATTATATTTTTTTTATCGGGTCCATATTTTTGGTCGTTTGGTTTGTAATTCCACGAGTGTTGGTAGTCACCATAAGGCCTCCAATCTATCCCGTTAGGCTTTGGTACCACGTGTAAAGGGGAAGACCACGGGCTGCTGGAAGGACGGATTATCCCCATATCTAACATATGTTCGAATTCAGCCTTCACGGCTTGTAGTTTTTCTGGGGACAATCGCCGTGGTTTAGCGAAGACCGGTGGACCAGTGGTCACGATATGATGAGTGACAGTAGACGTCACACAAGGAAGTTTAGAAACCGGTTTGAACAGATTGGCAAAGGACTGAAGAACTTCAGCGTAAGGGCCGTTAGAGGCAGGGGTTGAGTATACTGGGCTTAATGCAGGTGTGTGTGTCACAACACCGGAGATCGAAAGGCTTGTAGCTGAATCGATCAGTTTGTGTTTGCCAGTATCAACCAGTAGCTGATAGTGTTGCATGAGATCCATGCCAATAATACCGGTAGTTACATCTGCCACAAGGAAAACCCAGCGAAATGACCTACGTAGGCCTATGTTAAGGTCCAGGAACTTTTTGCCATACGTTGTGATTGGCGAACCGTTTGCGGCGCGAAGCTGTAAGGAAAGTGGCCGCTTGCGCTCTTCAGATGTTGGTGGGATCACGCTAACTTCCGCCCCAGTGTCAACTAGGAAGCGTGTCCCAGTGGTACGGTCGGCAACATAGAAGAGGCGACATGGAAGTGGTTCGCCAGCGACGTTAGTCGCCAATACGTGCTGGCTTACAGGTTTCCCGATTGCTGGCCATCAAAGGTGCACGGGCGAGTGCACTTTTGGGCCTTATCACCATAACGCCGGTGATACCAGCACACTCCAGGCTGGGAATTTTGAGGCCTACAACGTCTGCTGCCAGCTCGTGAAGAAAATCTGCCACGAGTCGAGCTGGTGCGGCTATGTGAACGACCTGTAGGTGTCCTCTCCTGTTTTAACTTATCTATCTCTTCATAAAGCTTAGCTATGTAGGCCACCACATCTAATTTTGACGACCCTTCGGTAGAGGAGTCGTTCGTCTGAGTTACAGTTACAGCCATCCCGCGAACAAGACGATATATAAATAGAATGATAACAACAAATATGATAACAAAAAATATGAGTAAAAACAAGACAAATAAAATTTATAACTCTGTGTGAAAAACAAATTACCAATATGAAAAAGGACTATTTACACTTTAGGCTACTAAGTAGGCAAACGGTGAAAACTCGGGCTCACCACTTGTAAGAGTTGGACTTAGGGTTTGCTTCTAACTGACAACAACACTCTTACAAAACTCCTTCACCGTTTATAACCTTAATTAGTACTCTGCCTACGTGCAAGTACTAAAGAAACGGAATTGAAGTTAGGAGACTCAAAATGCCAAGTTTAACCGGACCGGAATTATATTTACACAACGAGATATGCAATTTGATAAGGAATAAAAAATACACACTTATCTGGATCTGAGACGGCTGTCGGCTCGTAGAGTGTACTAGGTGAAAGTGCAGCGAGAGAGCGAGACAGTAACCGTTCAGGAGGAACCGGAGTACAAAGCGGAAGTGGAAGTGAAGTTCAACATGTCAGGTTGCATTCATTCAAACAAAAGTTCAAAGGTACAATGTACACTACAATCTAATGCCTATTACACTACCTCGCTCTGTGAACAAACTGTAAGGTAAGGTAATCATGGAATATACACATTTGAAGGTAAGGTAATCAATATGTGTAAAGCTCAACCATCGGTTATTTATCACAATTAGTCTATTATTCTTATGTCGCCTTTAGTATTATAGGATATTGTATGTAAATTCGATTAATATACTGTAGTGCATTGACAATGTACTGAACACTGGCTACGTACAGCTAAATACATACAACATCACAGAAAAGAGAACAATTGAATGTCTGGAAAATGTATTCCTAGCTAAATCAGTCTTGGAAGTACTCGAGAAACAAACGAGTGCGTTGGTAACTGCGTGCGAAGTATATATAAAAGAATCAAAAATCAATGTTAAATGGCACAATAATGACAAATATTTGTTAAGCATGCATGGAAACCGACTCTGTAAAATGATGATATATCTAAAGTGAATTAATTTTATGAGCGTTCAGTTAAAGTTAATATAGGGGCGCCGAGTTATATTGGCTGTTGCCCTAGGAATTTGATTTCTCGTGCTGGGGAATATCTACCAGTTTGGTTAAATAAAGGTGTAGTGAGAAGCACCAATAGCTCAATGTTAGAACACGTGGTCAAAACTGGTCACAAAGCAGCCAGCATTGAAGAGTCCTTCCCCATCATCTATCGGGTACCAAACAGACTGCCAAAAACATTCAGGTTCCGCTTACTCCAAACAGCAGAGGCTATCGTCATTCACCCTAAAAAACCAGTGCTTTGTGTGCAGAAGAAACAAGTCCAGCCACTGCTGCTGCCCTGGCCTTCAGTGGAGGCTATAAATTCATGAATTTATATTGTTATCTTTCCTAATTAGTCTGATATTCAGTGTTTGGTGTTATGCTGATGCTATCGAACTGTAATCCATTGATATTAATATTGATACGATGTTATTTAAACAACATTAATGTTGTTAATAACACTAATTCATTCATTCACTATTATATGAATATATAACTGTAGAGCCTGATGATGAAATTATCGAAAAGCATATTCTTTGTTCAGTAAACATTCTTTTGAAAAAAATTTAATAGGCTTTCATTGCTAAATCTCACTTTCACCTGTAACGGTATTAATTAGATATATTTATTCTATTTTTAAAGTTTTCTGTTTGACCTTAAAAGTAGTATAAACAATTTTCTATTGCTTTTTGGTATTGGTTTCTAATTCCAAAAATATTTTACTTGAACTCATGTATACGAAATAAACGATGAGGTTATAAAGAGAAATAAATTTCCCACATTATCCCATCTATATTTTACTCCCACGAAATTGCTGTTAGCATACACATTAGAATTACATATTTGTAGTACCATAAAGATATTTTGTAATCCACATTTCAGAATTTATGCGAAGACCTCTTCACATGAACTCCTCCATGTCACCCTCGCACTGACGACCAACTCGCCGCTTCCCGTTTGGGTTCCACTCGAGAGCCATTCGTGTGATGATTTTCTCAGAGTATGTCCAATCCACCTCTATTTCTTTCTGAATATTTGCTGCACAATCGGTATAATTTCTAAGAAATATTTGCTGTTACCTTCCGAGCACGCACAAGTAAACCCTCCTATTACTTTGCCTACCAGCATTACTGGTTACAAGATACCTCTAATTGGTACTGCTGACCTTACTGTGAAGTCACAAATTATTATTGTTGTAAATAATGCCTTCCTTGTTGGTGAATAGGGTCCATTCTTATTGGGATTAGAGGCTCTTTAAGTGTTTAATGCCTAAATATTCCTTTTCACGGAGTGTGTCAGCAAACCAGTTCTGCAATGTTCAGGGTATGTAGGTGGTAAACTTAATGCTTCGGATTCGTATCCATCATTATCATCTGGTTTTATAACTAATGGTACGCATTCCAATAAGGATGAATTTATTGTAAAGCTAGAAATCCAGTCTTTACGTCGTTTAGATGTTCAATTACGTAGTCAGGTCCAACAGTTGCTTGCTGCTTAACGAACACGTCGGAACGATTAGAATCATTTAGAGAAAGTTTTAGAACCAGGATTCTATGTTTACAATTTTTGATAGTTTTCAGCATAAAACAAAAGTTAAACTTGAGACACCCAAGGGCGCGAACACACCAATGACCTTGGCAAGTTGAATTTATTCCTCTGATTCTCATCTGTGCCTAACCTAACCCTAGTATCATCTTCCTCATTACGTTAACTTAACATGTCGCTAGCCTAAACCTAATCTGGCAAGAGTAAAGAATAGACACCAGGGTCAAATAACTTTGAACCAACCAATCAGATTTCCCAACACTGCAATACTTTTCAGAATCTTCTCTGCAAGTCTAGCTCTAATTAAGAGTCGAGGAGGGACTAGACTTAAGGTGAAACTTGTAACGAAGATTATGCGCAGCATGTATTCGCAATGCTGAGCAGTGTTACTATCATCTGGCTGGCTGGATTCAACATAGAACTTGGCACCGAAGTGCAGCAGTTCGAGTTGCCACATTTCAAATAGCACACAAAGGTAGACAAGAAAATGAGTGAAGAGAATCAGTAGAATTTAGACAAGTATAAGAGTGAAACAGAATGAGTTATGGTAGAAAGGAATAAGAAAGATTACAGAGACTGAATACATCTGCGTAAGCCATTGACAACGATTTTGAGCCATGTCACCATTGATTCTTAGAGTCCTGAGGGCTGGCCCCGACCCGGAAGTCTGCATCTCCCTCCCTACCTGACTCAGTTTAACTGTCAAGGATTTCATGGATTGATGAGGCCATGTTTTTGTTTGGCCACCACTTACTCTTTTCCAACCTGCACCTATATCAGCTAGTAATGACCGTCGTGGGAGGCGATGGCTAGGCACGCGCAGCACGTGACTTAGCCATCTTAATCTATGTAACTTTATAGCCTCTTCGATTGATTTTCCCTCTCTGCCCAACACTCTACGCCTAACGTCAACATTACTTACCTTATTATACCACCTAAAGTGAGAAAGAGATCGTAAACATCTGTGGTCAAAAACAGACAATCTCTTCATGTCTTCCGCTCTCAATGGCCACGTCTCACCGCCATAGAGAAGGACGGAGCGAACTGCTGAGCAGTACACACGTCCCTTGGTTGATAGCCGGATGTCACGCCTACGCCAGAGACGGTGTAAGTTAGCGAAAGCAGCCCGAGCTTTTTGGATCCGTGCTGAGATTTCGTCACCAATCAATCCGTTACTATCATCACTTGGTTATGACCATCATAAAGTCAATCATTATTAGAATTAGTCGATCCTAAAACTAGTGCTCATACAGATTCTAGTTTATTTACTATATTCACTCCTACGGAGAACTGAGACGTTTCTCCCCTGCATATTACAGACATGTAACTTATATAATTTATTTTCGTTACACTATACAAATACTTCTTTATACTATAAATGCCACTTTCTTTCCCAAAAGCACATGATTGGCTGGCTCAAGGTCATTTGACTGTGATGTCTATTCTTTATTGTTGACTCTTGATTACACTTCATTCAACAGTTTCCTTATAGATGTAGTAGTGCTATTCACCTGGTTGCACTGCTCTGACCAGACTGAGTGTTTCCAACCTCTTTGATGCGTTGACGCAATGTCCATATATGCAACCGTAGAAAAAAACAACTCATCTTGTAGTTTAGAATTGCATTGCAGTAAAGTAACAACAAGCGAAAATAATAAGTTCATGACCTATTTTGCTAACTGCGCTTATCCAAAACCAATCAAAGCTAAATAATTTAATCGCAACAAGTCTTATGACTTGTTATTAAGCAATATGAAGGGGTAGAATAAGTATGAAAATATCTCCTTTTCTATGCATCGAAATGATGAAGTCAGATAAAGTATTTAAGATTGCATAAATAGGTTCTAAGGATGCTTTACAGTTCACACAATCGATTAGGATCGAGGGAATGATTAACATAAATGATGATGTACTCGTCGAGGTGATAATCACTTGTAGCCTTATTTATTCGATAATAAGGACTTACATTTAAGTAATAAGAGATGCAACTCTGGGTCTCTTAAGATAGCATTATGTGAGAAAACATAAATGTGATGTATTTGTACGCAATACACGTTACGAAAAACTTGATAACATTTAACCGTTAAGCAATCTAATCGATATGAAAATAAATAAAATATTAGATGTTTGAAAATTGGAGTTGTAGCTCATTGGTCTAGACACAGAACTTCCAACCACTCGGCCACGGGTTCAAACTCTGCCCTACATAGTGGAGTTCAATATGGAAGAAAGCAAGTTGTAACACTACTCCTTTTGGAAACACAATCGTATATGACTGACGGCAGAAGATATGAACATTTTACTAATTGGATCCCTAGATACATTTTGTATTCAGCAAAAAAGCGAATATAACGATTTTATTTGAAATAATCAAGAATATTATTGTTATTATTATCATTAATCAACTTCGTCTCTTATAATCCTACATTCCCCTTTAATTGAGATTATTACTATGCGAGGATCGATCAAGTATGACTATTGACTTAATGTGACTTATTATACTTTGACATTAAAGTTTCACTCGACGAGCACCAGGTTCGATTCCCTCTCCACTTCATCAGTCCTCACATACAATATTATTATTATAGTAGAACACATACACCATAGGCATTACGAGATGCACCACACGAGGTCTCATAGTTTATCCGAGGGCAGGGGTACTGCCGTCCAGAAGCCCAGACCGAAGCAAGTCGCTATCTTAAAAGTAGTCACTCCCTGCCCACCCCTTAATTATTGACTTGAAGTCAGATCTCCAAAGCAGTATGCAGCAGCATTCCCATGGTTTCCCGTAACCAAAACAGGTCCTTCCGGATCCTGAGGCCCATACACATACCCCCATAGGTTTGGAATCAGGGTTTTTCAGTTCTTCTATAGGTAGACCTACGTGTCATCCATCAGTCCGAAAAATCCATGCCAGGGTAATTGAGTTCCAGTTAAATGTGATTGTGCATGTACATTACTGAGTAAAACTCATTCAAAGAAGAAATAGAAAACAGTTATTATTTTGATTATCACTAGATTCTTTTCTTTAATAAATACTACAACAATGGAACAACTGTACTCCGTCACCTCACATACACACATGTAAAAATACATACTAACCAGTCTGATTTAAGAGAAAAAAGCGATAGACAAAGGAGCGGAGAAAAAAAGTATATAAAGTACTTTATATACTAAAATCCTATACAAGAAAGAAAGATAAACGGTGGTATTACAGGGCTGTGAAGTTCGAAGAGAAAGAGAAGACAAACAATCAAGTAAACGAGATACTAGTTCGGTTTTTTTCCCTCACTCACTACAGAAAAATATGTATATCAGGGATACTGGTGACATGCACACACATATAGCGATGATTGTAGTACTAAAACATTTTACTTAGATAATGAATGAATATAGACTAATTCGAAAAACACAAGAAAAGAAAAAGAATGCATTGAGAAACAGTAGAATGTCGAAGTAAAATGGTTGGACAACCAATTTCAAAAAAAAAGATATTTTGATTATATCCGGAAGAAAAGATCACACTGGCGAGCTCGCATACACAACAGAACAGTTATAATAATAATACTAATTGTAAGTAATTTGTAAGCATCTTTGATCAACTCTGGAGTAAACTGCACTGTAGATTATTAGTTACTTTTAGCCCGTGAACGACCATTTATCGCCTACAAATAGAAAGTTTAAACATGAAATAAAGGTCAGTAATAAAATCTGAATTGAATACAAATTATAAGAAGGCATTAATGGTTGAAAGTGCTTAATGCTACAAGAATTGCTTCAGACAGTAAATATTTAGCTTTAGGTACCACCTTACCCACTAGGATTTTTATTCGTTACTTATGCAAAGAGGCCAAGTTATGTACTGGGACGTGCTTATGAAAGCCACCCTGTAAGGAAAGTGTCTGTGATGATTTGTTGTACAGATAGGTGAATTTGTGGCCCACTAGTCTAGACGCACGACTTCTAACCACAGGTTTGAGGCCCCTGAACCCTACCTACCGAGGTTTGGGCTGTCACACTGGTTCTCACACAATATATATGCGCAGCTCTGTTAACTGTGAGTTGGAAGTTTGAACTCAGTTCTAGAATAAGTCTTTCATGTCCCAAGCCATGAGGCAAACTGTTCGTGTGAAAGCTGATGATACTACCCAATTGTCCAGGTTGACACATAGGTGGAGTGGAATTCAAACCGAGGACACACTGGCTTAAAGCCAATGAATGAAAGCCTACCTCGCCAGGAGGTATAAGTGATGAAAGCTGATAGAAGAGCAGACAGGAAAAGTTTTCATGTTAACACAGGGGACCAGTTTCGATTGAATGTCACATAGGTAACATAGAGCAGCGGATGTTTTTTACTGACCCCATTGGTACTTTTGTTTCATAAAATAATGATGAAATGACTAATTGGTTTCAATATGGAACTTTGCACAGAAGTTCAGCAGTTCGAGTTGTTACACTCCTTGTAGCACACAAAGAAAGATAAATAAGAGAAAAGAAGAGATTCAAAAGGATGATAATGAGCAGAAATGTGAAGAAGAACGAATGGTAACACGGGAAAACAACAGGCTTTAACGAATATGTTAGATCACAAAGAGTGAATGTATCTGTACCAGCCACTGGGAATGATTTCGAGCCATATCGCTGATTGTCCCCATCCAGTCATTGGATCTTAGCATCCTGAGGACGCCAACCAGGAAGGCTACACCACCCTACGTGGCTGGCTCAAACTAACTGTCAAGGATTTCATGGACTGATGACAAGTGTTGGTACAGGATGAAGTGAATAATGTTTACTTTGTGTGCTTCATATCATACAGATATCCACCAAGACTGAGTGTATGCAGTAATTCAACTCACACTTAAATGGTAAGGGTTTGATAGTAGTCATATCCTGTCAAAATGATGCAATTCCATCTACATGTGAGTGAAACGGAAAATGAATGAGCCACTTACAAATTAGTGCACTTAGGAATGAGCTACACGGTATGGTGTGAGGACTGGTGATACAGCTTGAGTATCTAAACCTCACTAGGTAGTGGTACAGTGGAGTTCGAACCCATCGGTCTAGCTCAATAAACCACAACGAAATAGGAACCAAAGCAAATGACTGAAACAGAGACAAGTGAAACATTTCACCCTGATCATATAGAATTAATCGATAAGCAAAGAGGTTAAAGGTCACAAGTTTTAATCCAACGATGAACTTAGCTTTCTATCTTAATTTGAATTACCAATCGAATTATCGATCAAAATAAATCTGTCAGACTAAATGTATCCATTCTAAAATAACTTGTAATGCACATGAGTGAAACACAAGATAATTCAAATAATATTGATTAATAATCCTTAACATCAGTATTCTTTACAGATTAATAGAGTAGACTGACATTAACTGTGATGCTAAGACGTTAGACCAATTAAAATTTGAATATAATACGGATATGAAAACCTACCTCTAAAAGAGTTTTACCCAGTTGAGCTGGAGAAGGAGTAACAATTACACCTGCACTTTCTAAAGCTGCCATTTTTTCCTTAGCACCTCCTTTACCTAAAGAAATGATAGCTCCTGCATGACCCATACGACGACCAGGTGGTGCTGTTACTCCAGCAATGAAAGAGACAACAGGTTTACTGTTTGGACCCTAAAACAGGGGTAAGAAAAGGGAAAATAATTATTAATAATAATAGCTTTATTCTGAACAGTATGATCTTCAGATAAAAATATTAATTGACAGTAGATCCTGTGACAAGGCGAGAAACACATTCATTAGCCTGAAACCAATCTGGAAATCTTCGTCACTCAGCATCAACAACAAAATACGGATTTTCAATACAAACGTCAAGTCAGTCAGTTCTTCTATACAGATCAGAAACTTGACGGGTCACCAAGAATATTTCCAACAGGTTGCAGATCTTTATCAACAACTATCTTCGCTCTATACTAATGAAGATCAGATGGCCGGAAAGAATCACCAACAAGAAACTATGGGAAGAAACAAATCAAGAACCAATCGCTCAACAAATATGCAGGAGAAAGTGGAGATGGATTGGATACTTGCTGAGGAGGCCGTTGGGTGGCATCGCACGTCAGGCCCTCGGGTGGAACCCGAAAGGGAAGCGGCGAGTGGGACGTCCAAGGGTGACATGGAGGAGGTCGTGTGAAGAGGAGTTGAAACAGTATGGACTAACATGGATGCAGGTGAAAAGTACAGCAGAAGACAGAAGCAAGTGGAGGCGTGCAGTTGAAGTCCTATGTTCCACTAGGAACCCAAGGGAACAATAATAATAATAGATCCTGTGACACGACGCTGTATGACCTGAAGCGCAAACCAATCCACTTTGATATCTTTTCTTTGTTTTCTGAGAGAAATGTACGACATTTGGTTGGAGGTCAATTGTGAAAAGTTTAGGAGTACATTTGGAGACCCAAGGATATAACTCAGGAACAGTTACC
>OX235274.1:50110340-50146461 GCA_944472155.2 Trichobilharzia szidati
CAGTTCTTTTGAAGCAAGGAATATTGGTTTTTCAATGAGTATTTTATCTGAAAGCGTCCGAGAACACTATTCCGCATGGTTGCAGAAAGGTTGTTTTGGTACTGTGTAGTGAGCAATAATCGAACAACTTGTCAACATTTTGTCATTCCATTTCAACAGACATCCCCTTCAAAATAATCTATAGATTGACGAAAAACCTAAAAAAGACAATACACTTTCGTTTTCTTTTTATTGTTGAAGCTTTAGTCATTCAAGTAAAGAGATCAGGGCTATCCATACAGACGGGAATTATTCAGCCACTCTTATTATCTGTTATGGTAAGAACCTTGTTGATTTCTAATGGCCTGATACTTATCTGTTTGTTTGCTTTTTTCCAACTCCACAGAACTCATTGTTCTTTACAACTCTTACATAATCCCATATTTTCCTTCGTTTCTATGTGCATCCTGACCACAACTTACTCATTTAATTATTCACCTTATCACGTAACTCTAATAAACCTATACAACTCTTCTTATGCATTATGTAATATGAGTAACTATGATTGTGACAACTCATCACTTTTGTTATCATCTTTCAGAAAACAAAATTGTATCTAACCGCGTTTATTTAACTAAAGAAAATGAATTGTCCGAAAACAAACTTTTCGCTGAACTACGTGTTTTATTTTCATTAATGACTGTTGGATAAAAAATTATCTGTCATCTTTGTACGCTGAAATTAAGTCGACTGAATTTGTTTGAATCAAATACTGATTAATATTTGTAAACCTCACACATTCGAAAATAATGAAAATGAATACAATGGCAGGCACCAATGTTCAAGAAACACCATGGTAGGTAGAGTAGATAAGTTCTGCATGAGTGCATATGTGTCCGACCTATTTTAGAATACTGCCCGTTTATTCTTAGCGGACTCAGACAAAATGACAAGCTTAAGTTAGAAGGAGTGCAACGGCAATTCACCTTAAGAATTCTTGGTTTAGAAAGTGGTTTCCAATACTATGAACGTTGCGACAGACTAAGATTAGAACCACTCTGGAAAAGACGTCTTAAGCTGAACCTGATTTTTTACTACAAGCTAACTAATCTGCTCGTGCACTCCTCCGAGCCAATAATTAAACCTACCGCTGTCATCAGTTACAATCTTATAAATCATCACAACCTAGCTGCTATAGAGCATTGTCAGACTAACATGCGGTATAATTTCTTCTTAAATAAGTTTTCAGTCATTTGGAATAGACTACCAGCTGATGTGCGCGATGCAATCACACTCGCAGTGTTCTTCACCTCAGTCACCAGACTGCTCAAAGATGACAGTGCACTTCTGCATCTGAATCCTACACCCACTTTTTCGCCCAACATAGATATTTTAAGTTCATTAAACGTGTAGTTACAACAAACTACAATTATAAATTTTTATATTATTGGAAGTACATGATAGACATTTTTACACAGGACAATAATATTAGTTCACACAATATAAAAGTTAGCATCACGGGAATAACTATAATTACTAAACAGAATATAAATGTATATATACATATTAATCACTCCCTAAGTACTCTGCTTGCTTTCTTTTGCGTTGTTGTTGTTTGTCTTCTTTTGTCTCTCACCATTTCAGCTTCCATTTGACTTTTTGAATCAGAATGAAGAATGTAGATATTTGCCCATTTACAATGACAAATGATCTGCAAACATTATTGGTCCCATATCTTACAATTCCCTCGTGAATTGCGCACTGCATTCACCAACGACGCAACCTGGATTACAGTTGTGAAATATACCTTTATACCAACAAAAAAGTATTGATTTATAATACTTCACGATTGTAACTTACAACATAACTGATCTTGTCTGCAAAAGTAGCTTGCATTTCTTGAAAACACCCGTTTATAAGAAAATATAAACTGTCATTATTATTAGTCTACCTTGAGTACTATTCACTTGTGATGTTACGAAGAAAATGCTGACAAAAGTATACAAATGTATTACTTATTTTAAATTATTATCAAATTTGGATATAAATCAAGAATAAGACTCGATGCCGTACACACAAAAGTTATATGGAGGAATTACTTCAAGCTTTATTTTTTCCCAAATATTTGTAATCCATCCAAAACATACTTGGGTTTTTTTGTTAATGCGAAGACAATATTTATATATTTCTTGATGTGCTCCATTGAATGACTAGTTATCATATTGTTCCCATAGACAAAATGACTGCAACCTTATAATTTTACCATGAACCAAATTTATGTAATTTAAATAATACTTATCCATGACTGTACAACTGGTGTGTCCTACACAGGTAGGAAAAAAATGTTTTTTATTAAATTACTATTATTAAATATGCTTACTAATCGTATATGTAATTTATCATATTGATGATGCCTGTAAACTGGCGTCCCCCATGTACGAAAATGAGAATATATTATTATTATATATAAGTGCTCAAGTACGACTAACAATGTGGGTGTAACTATCAATTTAGTGACTATATTCCTGTCTATCATTGTTAAAGAATAGTTGGTTGATTTTTCTTCATTTGCTACCTGTTGACACAGTAGGAGTGCACTTAGGTGGAGCCATGAAGTTCTTTGGCTCCATCCTTGGTGGAATTGTAAACTGGTTCTGTTGAAGCGTAAAACAACAACGCGAAGAAATACCACTGAGTTTCATTGTATCCATAAATTTATTTTAAAATACATGAAATTCTTCATGAACCCAAACAAACTGTTTGTTTATCACTGTTACAAACGAAATCAACTCTTTATGGTCTGGTCACAGAAAACCGATCTTTTTCGTTCTACTGTATAGCTGGCAAAACCTCCTTGAGACACGCGCAATCACGAGGCGCTTGGAGGACAGGGAAAAGATGATTGTCTTGGAATTATTTCGCAGTTCTATCATCAAACAATAATAACACCAAGAACCCAAAACTACCTCGATAGTTTCATCAGGCAGCTCTACAGTCCAATCTAAGTACAGAACGGGTACTTGGAATCAAACTTAATATTCCCAACAAAATGGGATTGAAACCTACGTCAAAAAGAATCACGCACCAACAATTGTCGCAGAGAGTCCAAGGTCAGGATGACCTTGATTCATTCAAACAAAGTCACATCGTAAAACGACATAACAACCAAGAAGAGCAGCATTAGAATTAGGGATTAAACAGGGAAAAAGACAAAGAAAAAGGATAATATCCACAAATGATATTCAGATGTCTAGGAGAGAAACAGAAAATGATTAGAAAAGTTTGTTTCAGCTTTCAAAGAAGTATACCTGTTGTGTTTACATCTTCCAGGAAAGATTTTCCAAGCAATTTTCCGTCGTAATCACTGATTTTTGATTTTATGCGGAAATGAAGGCTGTTGAAATCGTTTACTATTATTAAATGACCTGTTTATAGTGTTAATATACTACTGATAATGTGCGTCGGTGGCACAGTGGTTAGGACTCTTGCGGGTCATACACATGGTCCCGGGTTTGATACTCTGCCGACGCACATCTAATATCATTGGTCGGCTTGCGATATTTGAGCTACCAATATCACATACTGAAAATTCCATCTTTGTACAAAAAACACGATGTGGAATCAAGCTATAATAGAAAAAAATAAAATATCTAAACGCAAGGAGAAACATCTTTAGCGTATTAATCAAGGTGCACTCTTTTTCAGTGGTGCTCATAAATTTGTGTCAGGAGTCAGCATAGTACATTTTAGAAATTCAAGAATAATTCCCCAAATTTATCATCAGATATTTCAGTATATGAAATTGAACTTAGTAGTTAGATATTTATTCGCCTTCTAGGTATATTGATCAAAATGAGACTAAAGATGGAAGATTTTTGTGAACGCATCCCAATTCTTCACCAGTATTCTCTCCGTGTGATCTCATCAATGTAGGATTAATCACCACTTGTTCTAAATTTTTCACTCGTTTAAATTTGAACATTCAGTTATTATTTGGAGTTCATGAAAAGATTTTAAAGATCCTGCTCAAGTGACAGGAAATCTCACTTACTGAAGATAAGAAGCCGGGGGCAGCAAAAACGCAGGAGTGGCTAATACATATAGGATACAGGCAAGTAGCCTTGTAAATTTCATCTTTTCTGTACATATTAGTTAATGTATTATGAGAGTGAAGCTATTACATTTGTATTTGGCCACCAAAATCTGACTGTAGACGAAATAGTTCCATTGAGTTATTCTCCAATGTAAAATATCCCATTTGGACAAATACATTACGACATAAGAATGTCTACAAGGAAAATATGCATACTAGCAAGTATACATGTACGTTAATATGTCACTGTGTAGTAATCAGTGTAATATGCTTGGTGAAATTCGTCATTAAATTATCTCTGCTGTTTCTCGACAATTAACCTCATTAATTCATGTAGTCGGAAAAATTCTTGTTGAACTACTGATGTCATCACATGAATTTTTAGTGAAATTCGATGGCAAAACTTTCAGTATAACTGACCAATAGCAAGATGTCTATCATTCTTTAGTGATCAATTGTGGGCATCCAACACAGGCAAGCCCAGTGATGCAGGTCTTAACAATATTAGTAATCATTTCATTCTAAACAACAATAATCATAAAAAACGGAATTTTCAAAGAAGAACAACAGGGGCGAACACTGAAGAAGAATGAGCAGAATACATGAACGGATAAATTATAAAAAAGAGAATGAGTAGTGTCAGAACGTTTCAACTTCTTCATGTAATAAGTCAAACGAAAATTCTTCTAAGAAATCAACAGGATATGAGACAACCAACTGACGCCGACAAAAAAGAGATACTCTATTTACTCCGTATCACAGGGTCGTCAGTATTACAGAAATCATGAGACTGAATAAGTATACTCAAGTCTTGTTCGATGGATTCTGTGTAAGATCATTTAGGCGAGACTATTTGTTAACTTCAGATGAGAATCTATTCATATAAGCACAATCCAATGCACAATACTACTGGGATAAAAATGGTCAGATTATCAGCATATCTGAAAATCATGTTAACAGACACCTTGTGGTCTGGAACTCAAAGCTTCCTGAAATCAGCTTGCTTGGTAAAGACGTGCCAGAAATAGAGTTTGCCTGTGCTAACCTGTAGCAGCTTGATTGATTTGGAGGTGTGAGGTTGCTAACCTCACACCCAACCCTCCCTCTTTTCAAGGCTAGGGACCGGTTAGAAAACTATGGGCCTGATTAACTCGACGAGGTGCTGAGTGAAATTCTAAGTCGCGTCATCATGGATAGAACAAAAGATACACTGTATGCAGAACGCCGACAGCCGAGAACAAGCTGGAATCAGGAAAGGCAAATCATGTGGTGATCAAATTGTAACTTTACACATCATCACTGAACAAAGCATAAATGGCAGTCAAACCTGTACCTAAACAGCTTCATCGACTTCGATATGGCCTTCAACATACAGTGTTGACTGCGACGTAATCTAGAAACTATTTCAACAGTATGCAGCCCCTCAAATCTTTATCGACCTCATTCAACAGCTATATGAGAATGCCACGTGTCAGATGATCCACAGTGGAAGACCCAATAAAGTTATTGAAGTGAATACAAAAGTAAGACAGGTCTGCATATTATTATAGATGATATTTCTAATTGTGGTGAACTGCATTATGCGTTGGACTGTGCGTTTGGAGTGAGAAGACAGGAGAACTTTGGACCGGTGAGGAAGCTCTATAAGATCTGGATTTATCAGTTGATTTATGTTTAATGTCACACAGACTCAAAGACTTGCAGGCGAAAACCAGTAAAATTGCTGAAGAGAATGGCAGCGAAGACATGACTGCATGTGAATATAGAGAAGATGGAGGTGATGAAGATAACAAAATAACAGCAACAACTTGCACCGAACATTATCAACCGGAGAACCTGAAAGAGGTCGCTTCGTTCATTTATCTAGCAAGCATTGTTTCAACCACACGGGGAACGGATAAAGATGTTAAGGCCGGAATTGGAAAGGCAAGGTACACCTTCATCAATCTGAAATTGGTTTGGAAATCCTCTACAGTAACCATAAAGAACAAGATTTGGATTTTAAACACCAATGTTTAGTCAATCAGTTCTTGTACATCGTTCAGAAACTTGGCGCTTGCAATACAAAAAGCATATCGAACAGGCAATTGCAGAATTATATCGACAGCCGCCAACTTTGCTGTCTCCATATTGAAGATCAAATGGCAGGCCAGAAAGAATTTGCAGCAAGAAGCTTTGTAAAGAAGCTAACGAAGAACCTATTGTTCTACAAATATGTAGGAGAAAATGGAGGTGGATTAGGCACACTCTGAGGAGAGTGTCAAATGATATCTTGCGCCTGGCCCTCGAGTGAGATTCCAATAGGGAACAATGAGTGACCCGTCAAACGGTGACATGGACGAGATCGTGCGAGGAAGAGATGAGAGATTATAGGCAATCGTGGACCCAGATGAGGAGGACAGCAGAACATAGAACAAAGTGGATATGTATTGTTGGAGCCCCATGTCCCACTCGGAACTCAAAAGAACAATAATAATACTTATTGTGGTTATCAACCTGTGAAATAAAGTGACCTTACTCAGTGTGGATACTGTACAGAATTAGTTAAATAAACCTCCATATTTAGCAAATGTTATAGTGAAACAACCTAGTTTCAGGCAAATGATTGACATCAGATAAGTATCAACTGATTAGCCAGGAAACATGCAATTTCATACTATCATAGTGTTCACGGATTAAACTGCAAAACAACAAAGTTGGTTAACATTTATCCACATTTTAATAAAATACCTTTTAACTTTTACTTGATCTTATCTTGCATTCTTCCTTTTTTATGCTTGTCATTAAATACTTCAAAAGATTTCTATACCATCTAAAATATTTTGGAGTCATCCAGTAATAATAAATTGTAAAAGTTGTTCAATATCTTACAATCTGTTTCATTACTAAATTGATAATTAAACTTTATTCATATTAGTTGATTATTATTTGAACAACTGTCATACGGTAATTTTAAGTTAAAAATTAATTTGTTTGTGAAAAGAAACTAAACATTTCTTTAAGAGGAAAAACAATAATAAACTAGTTAAGATTAACATTTGCCTTGTGTGTGAGCCAAGGTGAAACCGTAAGTAAAAGTTATAAAGTAATGAATCATCGGTGGATTTAAATTTGCTTGTAGATATAACGTATCATCTTTAGACACTTTCATGAAGAATATGAACTAGAATTCAATTGGTGGATAGTGACCAGCAGTGGAATCCAGGAGATGCATTTCAGCCGATTTAGCACTCGTCAGCTGGATGCGCCGGCATTGCACAGTGAGTGATGATGTTCCCACCGAGGCTCGAACCCAGTGCCCATAGTGTCAAACGCCAAAGCGTTAATTAATTAATTAATATGACCCATTGCACAAGAGGTGGTTCTCTTAGTCCAAGTGGTCTGGTAGATAACGCTTCGGCGTTTGAAACTGTAGACACTGGGTTCGAGCCTTGGTGGGAATATCATCACTTATTGGCGAATGCAGGTACATCCAGCTGACGAGTGGCAAATAGGACAAAATGCGCATCCTGGATTCCACTGCTAGTCCATCAATTAACTTCTAATTACATGCCCAGACATCGTCGACGCATCTGCACAAGAAACCGACATGTCAACCTGAGACCGAGCACTTCAGTCCAATCAATCCACGGGAAAATCTAAAACTGAATAAAATATTAATATCAACTGTTTATGATCATTAAAAATTATAAAAAAAGATATTTTTGAAGTTTCATAAACCAGTTGCCAATCATAAATGAATAAACAATTGAAATTCCTGGCGACCTGTCTGAGTCACTGGGCAACCCGATTTTCCATGGAGATATATTACGTCAAATTTTCTAGGTTCCAGTTTGTTCTATTCATCTAATTATTTTGTTTCATGTTACTAGTCTAACTCGTTAACGCTTCAGCCACTTGAGTAACGTGCCAGCCAGCAGACGTACTTCTTAATCCTTACCTAACCTATTAATCTTTACTAGTTAGTCTAAGAAAGAGAGAAGGTTGATCATATGGCTGACAACCCTACTGCTTGAAAGAGGAACTGTGCCTACTGAAATGTGAAGGCTTCAAACCTGGAAACCTGTGTTCAAATATTGGTGCAAAGGAATGAAAAAAATGCATATCCTGGAAGACCGATCCTCGCCTATATGCATAACTGAAAGGCCTTCGTATGTATTTGAGAGACAAAACCGTTAGCTGTTGAAGAGCGTTTTTAATCAGACTTAATTCCGTCAAATGACATTTTGCGAATAATTATTTTACATGAAGATTCTGTGTACGATGTACATAAAAATTCTGTCCTTTATTATAAACGTACAGTCGATAATAAAACTATTACTTTTTTTAAAGTTTTCGTTTTGACTGAGTCGTTATTTCCACTTTTGAAAACATCTGTTGCATATCCAATGAGTAGAGATTAACTGGAAGAAACTAGACTATATGTTGCGTGTGTTGGTGGCACAGTGATAGAATGCTCACCGACCACGCCTCATGTTAGTTTGGGCTCGATCCCCAGTTTAAGCACTCCCTTACCTCTCTAAGCCAGTAATAAGAATAGCAAAGAGGGAAGGTTGGGCTAGCAACCCAATCCGTTAAAATAAAAAAGCCACTGCTACCAAAACTTCAAGCCTCTAGCTTGAAGTCCTATGTTCCACCAGGAACATAAAGGAACAAAAGAAGAAAAAGACTATATGTTGAAGATATACTCATCTTTATTTAACTTATTTTTGATAAACCGGTGAGTTCTAAAGGGAAATAATTGAAGGTCGAAAAGCTTAGTAGTCTTAATTTTCGACTGTGACCACACAATATTGTAGGTTAGATGAATATCTTTGACAAGCGTCAAGGACCTATCACTTCTGTTCGTCAGCCTGTGAAATTACCATTCAATTTTCATTCAACATCTTCTTTACTCTACTTTAAGATTTATTTCAACGCTTTAGTGACTGATCAAGACATTGCAGTAGTAGTCATCATAAGAATGAAAAAAGACGCTTGCACGAATACTGATTCAAGGCTTAATTTACGCTACCCAAGAGAAACGCATCACTGATTGATATAACGGAATAATTTCAACAAAAATGATGCTCAGGAGATTTCAGTATAGCAAAAATATTCATTCAGACATCTATGAAACACAAAATAATTGAGCAAAGAATATCCTTTTCGATAAATTCCTCTTCTGGCTCTACATTTATGTATATGTTTGTATACATAGAATATTCTAGAATAGTAGTCAATAACAATATTAGCGTTTTTTTTAAATAATATCGATTTGTAAAGTAAGATCAATGGAATTACAGTTCATTGAAGATGCTTAAATTACAAATAATAATAACAATAATAAAGATATGGTAGCAAATAGAATATCAACTAAAATTAAGGAAATTTCTACAAAAAATTGAGGATCATTCAAACCTAGATGGCCAAAGTAAGGATAATGTCTGAACTAGCTTCTTTTGGACACATAAATTAGGCTTTTTGATGTAGATCCCAACAGCCTCAGCTTTGTAACGAACTCTTAAGGTGAAGTTAAGAATTATTGGTATGTTGTAAATGACTCTGAAAGCCTGGTTAACATCAATCTTGTGTTTTGTATCCACAAGATGAGATAGAATAGAGCTACGAATAGATTTAGATTGTTCTTTACTTAACCACACAGCATGGTGTTCGGAAATTCGACGAGAAACACGCTTAATTGTACGGCCTATGCGACAAACTGGCTCCACAGGAGCAGTTAAATTGGTAGATACACATGGAAGAGGCGAAATTAGACAGTTTGTCTTTTACTCCCGAACGCAAAAGAGGAGTGGTTTTGAAAACACAGCGTAATTCAGATGCGGTGAATGCTCTTTTTACTGCATTGCTGTGGCGTTGTCTTAATATCTCGCTGATGTTGTCCCCGAGGAACTGAATTTGTAAGAATAAAGCCTTTTTAGGAACTATTGGTACCTTGGGCTGCCTTGTTTTTAGATCTATATTCTTATCAATAAACGTTTCTGGATAACCGTTTTTACTTACCAACCGTTCCTCATCAAGACATTCATCTGAGCAGATTGCTCTTGTTCTGTGAACCAAGCACTTTATCAGATTGCGTTTGTATTTCAAGTGCACAAAGCTGAAAAAATGAGTATAATGACCCGTTGATGTGCCATCCTCTTTTCTGGTCATAAGGATGGAATAATTGTTTGGAAAATCCCTCTTGAACGATCTATTTACGATATTGCTGATTATTTAGACTTTCCAAATAACTTTATAATCATTTTACACTTTATGAATAGGCGATATATCATTGTACTAGCGTTTGCGTATCATATGTTGACTTGATCCCGATTATTTGTCTTTGTTCCTGGTGATTCTTTAATTTTATTGCTTCTCATTGTGATTGTGCTATACATTGATAATGTGTTGTTATTTGATGCGATTTTATTTAACTGGATGAAGGTAATTCTGGCTTTGGAATAGTGTGCAAGAACTGTTTGGTGTGTGACTATTGTGGAGCGAGTTTGGATCCCACATTACTAGGAATATTCTACTTGATTCTAATGTATTTTCACTATTGAATTTTGGATTAATAATTTTGTTCTTGGGTAGTGTTTTTTGTGCTCAGAAACTTACTATGTCTGTACTGCTACTTGATGGCGTTGATGAGGCTATTTTAGGATCTTGATGTTGTTATTGTTGAACAGAACCACAGACCTATCAACGAATCACCGTCTTTTCGTCGTCTTCGGAAGGTTTTGTGACTGAGTATTTCTTAAGGAAGCTTCAGACAGTTATGCAGTAGCATGCAATGATCAGTTTTCTGCGTGCATGCAGCCGACAATGAGTCGGTGTCGATAGAAATACCCTCTTCTGCTTTCATGAATTATTTGTTATATATTTATATATAAATCCAAGTGAATTGTCGTGAAACCATAAGTAACAGAAGTGGTGATACCCAAGTAGGTCGAAAAAAGAGTCCCAATAATGTCTTACACTTTTGAAGTCATCAGATTCAAATTAATATTCTGATGTTGCTCAAAAATCAAAATATGATTTAGATGAAAATAGGTTTGGATATTATGTTTGTGTCATATAATCTCGAAGACATCAATATTGAACAGAGCAAAGAATAACAGTCAGTTTCATACCCTCATACTTAAAAATCAGCGTTGATCGCTAAGTAATTTGGAAACTGTGTCAGCACTAAAGAGTGTAGTTCCCCCAAACCTTGATAAACTTTATTCAACAGTTATATGACAATGGCATATTATCAAGGAAATTCAAAAAGGAAAACCCAGCCAAGCCTTTGAAGTGACGACAGGAGTAAGAAAGGGCTGCCTACAACCAACCACCGATGATGCACCCTAACTGTGTTCGATTGCAGCATGCAGCAGGCTAAAGGGAGCGAGAAGACAGGGATACGCAGCAGCGATAGGAAGACTCTAGAGGAACATGATCTTACGGATAATATAAGTTGAATGTCGCACCAACTCGGAGACCTTGCAGTGAAAACTCAGAAGCTGGCAGATGAAGCAGTGAACGTAGTACCTGTTGTTAACATAGAAAAGGCAGAGGCAACAAAGATACTTAAAAAACTTTTAATGAATATCAACAATAGAAATCGAAAATAAGTCACCTCTTTCACTTATCTAAGCATAGTCGTTTCACCAACACGCCACATGGATGAGGATATCAAAGTCCAGATAGGAAAATTAAGATAGACCTGTGTTAATCCTGCTATAGTCATCCTAAAGAAAAAGATTCGGATTTTCAACTTTAATTTCAAGTAATTCCTTCCACATAGTCTAGAAAATAGGCGAAAGTGTCACCAGAAGCATTTCAAACGCGTTTCAGACTTCTGTCAAAATCAGCCCTCACTGGTTTCATCCTGAAGATCACATGGCTTTCCAGAAAGTATAATTAATAAATAACTTCGGCAATGAACCATCCAAGATACCGTACTGAAGTCAGTGGAAATAGATTGAACATATGTTAAGAAGACTGTTGAGTGAAATCACATGCTAGATAAGGCCTCAAGTGTCATCCGAATGAGAGGTAACCGGTTGACCATGGGTCCAAGATATACATGGAAGAGATCATGTAAGAAGTAGGGAGAAGCTAATGAGCTGAGATTCCTCAAACTTATCCAAGCATACGGTCAAACATACACACACACACAAGCAAACAAGCACATATCGATTCCTTATTGCCTTTGTAGAAAGGAAAACATTAGGCATATTCGTTTATACTAACTTAGTCATTTGTCAACTTCTTCAAAAGTGGACAAATTCACCAGGTAAGTTGAAATAATAATAATAATTTGCTTTATTCCAGATACAGTACTAGTGGTACAGTGTGGAATTTTCAGCACATATCTACAATATTTGCATCTAATTTTATCAAACATTTAAAAAGGAGTATTTCAAAAAAAATAAATATAAAGACACCAACAGCAAAAAAACAGGAAAAACACAAAATAATTAAAAAAAGAAAAAAAATGCGAAAAAATACCAAGAAGTAGAAAGGAAAATAAACAGCATGTAATAATAACTCAGTATTGGGTATTGGAAGCTATGATATGATTATGCATGGTGACAGTAAAGCTATAGTCATACAAGAAGTTATGAAATGATATTTAAGAATGTTTATCGCCAAGATGATCAGTTAATTTGGTTGAAACAACTCTAAAACAATCATAAAATAACATTTCAGGGTTGTTGTTTTGATTTTTATTGTCAGGTCTAATGCAGTGTTTGTAGTGGTAGTGTGAGTAATCCTGAATAGTACAAAATTTTAAGGTGGTGATAATGGCGTTCACAACCAATGATTGTCAGTTAATATTGCCGAAAAGTACAGAAAATAAGGAAAAACAACCACAAAACTAATAATTACATGATGGTTAATGACAGGACAATTTTGTACTACTCATAGTGCTTATATAGTCGGAACCAGTAGATACACAAAAGAAGGAATACAGTAAAGTACAAAAAGTAAGCCAATGTTAATAATTTAGGTAGCTAAGTATGTTTGAGAAGGAGTTCACTATAGAATACAAAATAAGAGAGAAATAAAAGAGCCTAAAATTATGTTATTAACAACAAAGCAAGTCATAGGTTTCACTCTTAACATTGTCTCTTTCGCTTAGAACACAGGCCAAGTATGGTATCGTTGAGTTCCTGTACTTGGTTGTACGAGCATATATTATTTTATACTGATTTCTGGTTCTACTTGATGAGATACAAGGCGAGAGTTGGGAATAGAGGGGGTGTTGGGGGTCACAGAGTATGGTTTTTGACCATTTTTCGCATGTATTCAGATGCCTATCAACTAATGTAGTGACGAACTGACTGTGTTTTGCACCACTAGTCCTACTAATTACCTTCAACATCCTTCTCAGGATGATATAGTCTTTTTTCAGTAGCCCAGGAAAGACTAACGGGGAACAGTAAAGTAGAATAGGTAAGATACAAGAGTTGACAAATTGTGAAAGTAGAAGTTGGGTGATTCCAGATTGTCTAAGTTTCTTGATGTAGTAGGTTAGACAGAACACTTTCTTAGAAATAGTTAGGATATGAGATGTCCAAGTAAGGTCCGAAGATAGAACTAGGCCGAGGTATTTTGCATTACACTTAAAGGTATCAAAAATTGATTCACATATCCCTTATTTTTCTTCCTTCGTTTCTTTTAAATTGCCCTCTCTCTTTTAAAATTGAAACACTAACAAATCTAGAAGAAAACAAAATTTGTAAAACATTTTAAAATGTAACAACCAAATTAACAGTGTACTCTTTTCTTGTTTTGATTAATGGATGCAGAAAACTGAATCAGCAAGTAAGAAGAATCTAGGCATCAGATGAACGTAGCGAAATAAGTGCACCTTCGTTTATGTGATTCTGGTTAAGGACATTGAACAATGACGCAAGAAACACTACAGAACTAAAAATTAGGCATGTTTAAAACATTTAAACAAATCACATCTAAATTGTAAATATTTTCTATATTATTTGTTACATTTAGTATTTTAAGTGTTGTTTAAATTTTGCAGCTGATAAAATCGGATGTATGCACCTATACAAACTTAACAGTTGTGTTGATTTTAGACATTATGTAGTGTAGTAATTGTTCACTTCAGCCTGGAATTGTAAGCAGCTGCCTTAAAAGCTTTGATTTTATCAGGGGATTCTCCGGCGACAAATTGATTATTGATTCATAAAGAAATTTTTCAAGCGAACAAGGGTTTTCGATAACTTCGTCTTCAGGCTTTACAGTTATAAATCCATGAATATCAGATTACAAATAGCCAGTTAGTAAAGGCAAATGGAAATTATATCAGAAATTGTATTGGCGTACATGTATAAGGTGGGATGGTAGTCCGTTAGTTAACATTGTCAGTTGAGCGTATATAAAGTGTACAGTCAATCAAAATAAGATAGAATGTGGTCAGTTACAGGTTTGATCACGAGTTGAAATTGGTTAGAGAACCATTGGAAAACCTGGGAGTACTTGACAGCTATTTCGTCCTAGTTGGTGACTTCTCATCAGTATGCACTCACCACTAGTGTTCAAACCCAGGGGATTCCAGTTCGAAGGCAAAGTGGTGGGTCATTCAGCCACTGGGACCTGATCCAGCAACCCGTGAAGTCCAACTTCTGCCGATTCGCGATATATATATATGTATAGAGAGAGAGGGGGGAGGAATGTGATTGGCGAGTAACTGATCTCTTATAAGAGTTGGACCCCAGGTCACCTGTAGTATAGAGCCAGTCACTAGTGAGCATCAAGAAGCTTCTGGGTTCGAACACTCGTGTTGGGTGCGTACTGATGAGAAGTCACCAACTAGGACGAAATAGCTGTCAAGTATTCCCAGGTTTTCCAATGGTTCTCTAACCAATGTTGACTCGTAATCGAACCTGTAACTGACCACATCATATCTTATTTTGATAAACTGTACACTTTATATACTCTCGACTGACAATACTAACTAATGGATTACCATCTCACCTTATACATGAATGCTAATTCAGTTTCTGATATAATTTCCATTTGATTTTACTGACTGGCTATTTGTATTCTAATATTCATGGATTTATAACTGTAAAGCCTGAAGACGAAGTTATCGAAAACCATTGTTCGCTCAAAAATCGTCTTGTTCTGCTTACACTTTGGGGATTTTTAATTTACAAAGAAATTGGTTTAACATCATTTCAGATTTCCATTCATCAGGTGGAAATCCACCCTTTTCATACCCTATACCTCGATATGGTGGTGTCTGTGTACTGTGTAGTCGTCAGCTAGCTAGATCTGAAAATAACGATATTGCTTTGTTTTCTGACGTTTCGCGATGTCATGCTGCCAATAACTTTATCAAAGTATTATTAAACCAGAATTTACAAAATTATCAGCTTATATATAACAACTTAATCATCGTTCTTCAGCATGGGGTCATTTTTCCGTTGTCAGATCGGCCAACTGGTAAAGATAACAAAACCAGGTGTACATTGCTGGATTCGATAAGTGCACAAAATTAGAAAAGCAGCGTGTGTTTACATAATGAAATCGCTTATCACATTTGTGTCGATTTTGTCACTTCATGTGGGAGAGGAGTATTGTAACCACGTCAAATTCAGTTTTAGTCCACTATTCCTATTCAGACAATTTCAATTCCAAATGGTATGAAGTGCTTCTGAGACTAGAAGTTCTTAGTGATTTCTGAAATTTTTCTGCATGATGATTTCAATATTGTCAAAATCAATTTTAAGCTTTTCTAGTTCAACTGGATTTCCTGGTGGTCCAACAGATGTTGCTCTACCGTGTTAATTTCTTCTGATTTTGATTTCTCGGGATGTATATCAAATAACATTCCAAGCATTTTATTTTATAAACACAATTTGATAGAGAATCTTTAGGGATTTAGTCTTTTATATGGACAAGGTTGTTTCGTAGTGTGTCTGATGTTTTGAAGAAAACTCTAATGTCGAGCTGATTGAGTACTCTTCTGATATCATCTGACGTCTCTGCTCTATATGGAATGACGATTGTTGAGGTCCATATTTTTGGAATGCGTTTTCGACCTTACTTAATATCAGTGTTGATTTTATTGATGAAGTTCTTTGGGTAGTTGCTTTGCTTGAGAGTCTCAGTAATGTTTGATATTTCTTCTTCTTTTTCTTTCTCATCCGTTATCAAAAAGTGTGCTCGTCTAAGAAAACTTGGAACAACTGATACATTTGCACTGATGGGGGGTGATGATTTGAAGTCTGAATATTTAGTGGAGTTGGTTTTCTACCTGAATATAGATATCCTAAAATATCTGTTTTGTCTCCTCTGACCGAGGCAGTCTAGAAATGGTAGCTCGCCGATGTCTGATTCTGCTTCCGAAGTAAACCGGATTCTGAGAGGTAGATTGTTTATTCTCTCCAAGAATAAACTGTGTAGATCTTGTTTTAGCACTACAAAAGTATCATCTACATATCTTAACCATATTTTAGGAGTGAGTATGCTTGAAAAGATGTTATCTTCGAATCTCTTCATGTAAAGATCAGCAACTATTGGGCAAACTGATAAACCCATAGCAACACTATTTGTCTGTGTATACAAATTCCCTTTAACTGTTAAATAATTACTTTCTAGAATGAATTTTGCCCTCTTGATTATTTTACTGATGTCCAGTGGACATCTTTGGAATAGCGTTGTATTTGATTCTAGTTAAATGGAAATGATATCAAGACTTTCGGTAATAGGGATACTAGTATATAATGAGTTAATATCATAGCTTACCATAATGTCTTCTTTATGAATTTCTCGGTGTTCTTTTTAGGATTTGAAATCATATGAATTTTTTACAACATTTTGAGTGTCCTCTTGCAGTGGTTGTAGTATGGAAAATAAGTATTTGGAGAGGTTGTATGTCGTCGAGTTGGTAAAATCTACTACTGATTTTAATGGAACTGTGGGTTTATGTATCTTTTGTTGACCGTAGAATCTTGAAGGTATATAAGATTTTGGTCTCCGTTTAAACCAGAGAGAATTTCCAATTTTGGGTTTCATTTCTTGAAGGAGTCTGTTAGTATTTATTTTCATTTTGCTGAATTCGGTGGATTTCTTCTTCTCTTCAATAAGCAAGTATGGTTTTGTTATCTGTACCAATTGGCTGATTTGACAACGGAAAAATGACTCCATGCTGAGGAACGATTATCAAGTTGTTATACTTATTTAGCTGAGATTTTGTAAATTCTGGTTTAATGATACTTTGATGAAGCTATTAGCAGCGTTAAATAGAGAAACGTCAGTAAACAAAACAATACCGTTTTGTTTTTCATTCATTGGGAAATACAAAAATCCTTTATTATAATGAATATCATATATCCAATGCCCAAATTTTTTCAAACTGTTAAAAGTGAACTTGGTTTGGACTTATGTAACCTATTCATGTTAGTTTGCCAGACTACCTGAATGACATCCTTGTGATGCTGATAATCAATGGCTGAGGCTAGTTGGTGAGATAGTAAAAAATCATTCTCAAGAGTTCAGATGCATTTACTCCTAACAGTCATTGGGATACTGAAATCCTTAATATTCCTTCCAATGTACGTTTGAATTCATTGTAATTTCATTGCAACAAGTATAATTTTATGAAGTGTGATAAACTAAGGTGATAGGCTTCTTTCAGATGTTCTCAAGTGGTATTTCAATTGAAAACATGATGTGTTTCCTTCTTTTAACTTTATTCTTTGCTATAATTTCATATATTTTTTAAAATTCTGACAATTATACTGATTTTCTGTATTATTTTCAAACGTGGCGTTACTGATTTGCAATTAATAGTGTTCTCTGAGCTGGTTGGTTTAGTTGCGGAGCTTTCGTCCTCCTTCTGGACAATATCTTCAGCACAATATTTAGCATAAAGTGAAATGATTTAAATTTCTTCATGAGTGGTAACTATCTCTACATATGTATTGACCATTTTCTATTGACTTGGATTTGTGTTCTTGGATTCTGATTCTAAGGGGACGCCCACTTTGGCTGATGTAATGCTTGTTGCAGTTCATACAATTTATTTTGTAAATGGTAATAATTTTATCCCCTTTTCCTGTTGGATCTTTTGGTTTGCATAACATTGATTTAAGCAATTTTACTGGCTTGTGTGATATATCTATATCAAACGGTTTCAAAATTCTAGCTGTTATTTCAGAGATATTTCTCATTTATGGTAGAATGAATTTTCTTGTGGTCTTTGATGATGGCTTCTTTTTGGTGTTTTGACTCGACTTTAAACACTTTTTGATGAAATTTTGTGGATAACCATTCTTTTTGAAGACCGTTTGTAGGTACTTTTCTTCCATGTTTTTCAACTCTGGAGTGCTACAATGCGTTTGAACTGTTTTAAACAATGTCTGCACACAGTTTCCTTTGTGAGTAACTGGATTATTGCTAGTATAGTTGAGTATTTGATCTGTGTGCGTTGATTTTCTATATACTTGTGTTTCTAAATCTCCTGTGTTGGTTCTCCTGATTAAGACATCTAAAAATGGGATTTTGTTGTCTAATTCTTCTTCTCTTGTGAATTTGATGTCTTCAAATATGTTGTTTATTTTTAGTGTTACTGAGTTAACTCCTATGGATTACGTCCTCATCGAGAGAAATTACTACGAATTGAAAGTCATACATGACGCCATCAATCAGTTAGATTTCCACCTCAATCTTTTTTCAGATTGATTCATGTTGAATGAACGTTTCAGGCTTCGATTCTAACTAACTTAATTTTTTGTGTATGAATGGTACATCGTCGATTCTTCCATAGTCTGTCATTTTCAGGATAGGTGGTACTATATCGATCAGGTATTAGAATGTAGTGCTATTGTCTGAACATTTTCGTTGAATACGTATCATTCATGGTATATTTCTGTCGTATATTGTATGCACATAAATGCAATAAGGAGTTTTTTGAAAGCCAAAACACATACATTGTCATGTAAAGGGTGACTATTACTCATTGTACTATAAAATAAAAAACGATTTGTCATCTAAGCAGCCAGCCATCTCTTTTTACACAAATCCTTGAACACCACACACACACACACAGACAGACAGACATGCTTGAGAGAAAAAGGCTAATTCTTTAACGTGACCAACTTACTATAACCGCCCTCCCTGTCGTACTTTTATAGGCAGCTTTATGTCGCCTAATTTGATGTTCACTGACAGCTCAAAAATACTCTAATGGACTTTAGTAATGTAGTTATTTGTTTCATTTCAGGCGTCAAGGAAGTTTCATTGAAATGGTGATGGATTCACTATCTTTAGAGTTTGTGAACATATATATATATATATGCATATATCTTACTTATGTAAGTTTATAAACGCTCTTCAAAGTTCCTCAGGTAACATTTAGTAATGAAGTAATTTCATCAAGTAGACATTTTCTGATTTTTAAGTGTAGGCAACACTCAAGTGATAGGGCTCATATGAAAGTTGGTTGTGCAAAACTGACAACAAGGAGAGGATGAAGTGAAGATGTAGGTAAGACGTTAAAGGATCTAGAAGACAAAACATCTGCTAAACACTATATGACTCTTCTGGAGACAAACTAGAATAATATTTTTCGAAGAAAATAATGGGCCTGAAATGTCCCGGGTGACTTAAGAAAGCCCATTCACTAGCAAGGTGTATCTGCAACATCATAAAAAACTGATGTCTTCATCGAGATTTAACTTAAATTCAACTGAGTTATGTCAGTGAGATTTGTAATGTGATAACCGAAGTAGGGTAATCGCCACCACCTACTTTGGTGGTCACATTGTGAAAGAATATGCTTACGATACTGACTGCTTCCTGACCACGAGATGAAATCAGTTAGAAAACCACTGGAAATCAGTGAATACTGAACATATGTTTCGTCCTAGGCTGGAGCTCATCATCGGCAGGCAACCACTACCAGAGTTCGATCTCTTGACCTTGCAGCTACAAGGCAAGTTCAGTGGCTATTCAGCTACTTCAGTATGATTCAATGGGCCATGAATTCCAACTTCTACCATTCGTTATGTATATATATATGGCGCGACCACCAGCCAGTGTCACAGATGAGTAACTGATCTCTCACATAACTTTGTAAACCATGCTGGTTACGATTACTCACTAGAACTTTTATTCCTGCCTTGTTAAGAATTCTAAGTAAGGTTTTCGAAGTTCCTTCCTTGTGGCATTCAAACCCACAAACTCAATTAGAAACAAGCTTTGTCGGTTAAAGGATCCTGCCAGTGCAACCAATTAAACAAAACAATTTAGTTTATCTAATACCCTACCTGCAATCATTGTCAGCTCAAATACATAGGTCAAAGTAGTAGAACGGGGTCATTCAGACTAGCCGAGCATAAAAACCTAGTAAAATCTGAATTAGCTGACCCACATAAGATAAGAAATCTAGAGAATAGTTCAGCTATACCACTCACCACATGCAATTACACACAACCATACAATAGGATGGGATAGGATGACAGTTTTAAAATCTAATGTCACAGGGTGGAGGGAGAGATTGATGACAGAAGCTTTGTTTATCGAATCAACTGCAAACACGTGTAATAGGAATGATTCAACACTTGTCCAGTCGGATATCTGGAAAATTCTACTACCCCAACGACGGCAAATAGGAGAGAACAAAGCGAACAATAAAAGTGAGGTTTCGAAGTCATGTGGTTATAATTGATATGATTATGAACAGCAATAAGTTGTGTTCGAAACCTTGTCATCCAGTAAATAATAATACTGTTTCACTGTGTGATATATCTAATAAACAAACTAATATGGAATTACTTACTACCACAGTGTCCAAGTTTTACACATATATAAAAGAATTTATATCTTTTCAGTGAGCTTTGTAGATTGACTGACACCACCTAATAAAAGATACTGTGCTATTCAAATTTTGCAAGTATTACTGTCAAAAAATATCACGCAGCAGATTACATGTAATACACTGAAAAACCTAATGATCACCAATTAGTTTATAACTAAAATTTTTATTAATCTGAGATCACACAGCATTACTTTCGATAATTTTAAAGTATTGTTGACCTGTTCTTGTTCAACCTCATGAGATTCCTTGACAGTCACATGAATACGGGTAGTTTAGTGTTTGGTTTTCAGAATCATTGTAAAAAATTGATTATTTGTGAGGCAAGTGATGTTGCTACAAGTTAACAGAAAACTGAAATCCGAGAGACTATTTGCTTTCTCCTATTGTAAGTTGGTTCTGAATTTCAAATTCATCAAATTAAAGGCTGGATAATGAAAAATCTTCTTTTCGATAAATTCACTACCAGGTCCTACATTAATATTGCGGTGATAATTGAAGAAACATCGTTATTGACAACATTTTTGAAGTAGTCAAGGCGGACAAGTTTAACTGTATCTATCCTTTCAAATGTGCTCCTCAGGAGCTGGTTATATTGACATTCTCTTTGGGGAATTAATTTCTTTGTGCTCACGAGCACCTACCAGTGTAGTTAAGTAAGAGTTTTGTTAAAAACAGCAACAGTTCTATATTGGACCGTCTCGTCCAAACAGTCTTAAAAGGTGGAATTGAAGAGTCTTCCTGTATTATCTATCGGGTGTCGAATAAACTAACAAACATCTCTAGATATCCAACATTCTTAACAACAGAGGCCACAACAATTCACATAAATCAACTGAAGTTTTGTGTATGAAAAAAACAGGCCCAGCCACTTTTGCTACTTTAGCACTCTGTAGAATCTATAAATTCATACATTCTCTGTTACTTCCCTTAAATTTCCTGACATTAAGTTTAGTGTAATATTGTTATTACTTCCTTTAGTTCCTAGAGGAACATATGACTCCAGCCGCATGTCTCCATTGCTTTCGGTTCTCCGCCAACCTTTTCACCTGGCTTGCGTTCGACCACATGCTTTCATCTCCTCTTCAAATGACCTCCTCCATGTCATCCTCGCACTGACGACCAAATCGCCACTTCCCATTCGGCTTCCACTCAAGCGATGGCCTGGAGTATGATGCCATTTGGTGGTTTCTTCAGAATACAGCTCATCTACCTCCATTTCTTCCTGCTTATTTGTTGCACAATCGGTTCCAGGTAGGTTCACTCCCAGAAATTCCCCATTCTGCTGATCTTTTCTGGTCGGCTATCTGAACTTGAGTATTGAGTGAAGACAGCTGTTGATGAAGTTCTGTAGTTTGTTTGAAGTGCTCTTTATGACGTGCTAAGTCTCTGATCCATGTAGTAAGTAGCACTGACTCCACATTGCACTTAAAATTCCGGATCTTATTTTTCAGGCTGAGTGCTGTTGATCCGCACACAGACTTGAGTGAAATGAAAGCTTGCCTTGCTTTTCCGATTCTCGCCTTGATATCCTCGTCACTTCCGCTTGTAGTTGAAACGCTGCTTAGTGTTATATATATATATATGAATATTGTCTCCTCGCTATGCGGGACATTCAGTACTTCAAATGTTTATGAAGATCTACAATACTACATACATCTTAAACGAAGTAATCTGTACTAACTGCTCTTCACGTATCAGAGAATCGTTTAACGCAGTCAATTAAATTCTTCTAAATATAATCATTACCAAAACGATGAAGGAGAATAAAGACTAACTGTGTTATCATACCATCTACCAAGACCAAAACAGCACTGCAATTGTAACAAAAATAGAAGACAGATTTTATCTGGAATAACGGTATAAAAACTGTTCACTGAAAGATTAAACATCTAGTTATTCAGGTAATCAGGAAACAATAAATTATAAAAGTGTATGTGATAAGATCTCTTTCCCTTTGAATACAAATCAAATCTATATAATCAGATAAGAAAACAGAAGGAGAAGTGAAACTAAAGGGGATTCGTGATTAGAACAAGAAGCAGTTGATTTAGGAACTTTGAATTTGGGTTTTTCTTCTTGTCTCTTGACAAAATCATCTTTATCCTAGTATATATGTATATATTTTGTGTGGTTATATGAACGTGCGCTGTACTAAGGCGTATTAATCTTTATGACGTTACCGTTAGTACTAGTGCTACCACGAACACTACTGAGATTTTCTAGACATTGATTTATTGTTTCTGTCCTACTTATTTTGTCTAACGTACATACATCAGAGAGAAAAAAGAAATTCGATATGAAATATGAAAAGAATTTTTTGTTTGGTGTATTTTGATGATATCATGAAGTGAAACAGTTATAAAGAGAGAGAGAGTGAATAAATGAAGCTTGAAATGATAATAGCTGTTTGATTTCGCTATCCGATTAGTACTCAGTCAGACCTTAGCAATAGCATAATCTTCCATTTTTAATTTAAGTTAATTTCAACACTGAATGATAAGAGTTAGAGATGCATTGAAAACTTAGAAGTCAAAAAAATACCTTGACGACAGCAAAATCACAGTTATTCAAGTATTGGTTGATTGGTTACAGGATTTCATCATGAGATGACATTGGTTAGAGAACCACTGAAAAACCAGTACTAAGGTACTGGATAGCTGTTTCGTTCTAGTTTGGAACTCTTCAGTAATACGCACCCACCGGGGTTCGAACCCAGGACCTTCTGGTTACAAGACAAGCTCGTATACCATTAAGCCACTGGGACCCAATCCAATGGCCCATGAATTTTAACTGTATTTTGACTGATAAGCTCCTCAGTAACTGGTTCTTGTACCTCAGTAAGTGCAGACTGGAGCTAATAAGGCAGGGAAAGCTGTTTGGGATGTTTAATTGCCTAAGATTTACATTTATCCCTGAGTAATGGCATCATCACATCACTAGATGTTCGATAATTCAATGCCTCCCATATTTATTTATTATTTTCTCGTGTTCCGAGTAGATAATAGTGTTTCAACAACACATCTTCAGTTTTTCAATTTCTCTGATGTTCTCTCTAGCTGGCTGCATGACTGCTCATATGATGTCATCTCCTCTTTGCATGATATTCTCCACGTCACCCTTTGAATCATGGTTAACTAATCACTTCCTATTCGGGTTTCAGTCAACAGATGGCCTAGCGTAAGATTTCATTTGATTGTCTTTTATATACGTGTCCCATCTATCTCCCTTTTCTTCTGAAGATTTGTCTATGAATAGGTTTTGACTGTTTTGTCTCCAAGGTTTCTTTCTCTTCGCTAAGTCTTTTTGTCCATCTGATTTTTGCTAAAAGTTTTCAGCCTATTGAAAATGCTTTCCATGGTGCTCACGTCAAGTTTCTGAACCCTGACTGATTTAACATTGATGTTGAAAGCCCGAATTCTGTTAATTATGCTGAGTTCGGAAGATTGCAATGAAGAACTGTTTTTTTCTCTCCAACTCTGTTTTTGACGTCCTCACCCATGCGGCAGCGTCTCATTTGTAGCAGAAGAAATACTCTATCTCCTTATTTACAGAATCATCGTAACTGTTATAATCATTAAAGAAGCAATTAATACCGACTGCATTTACTTATAACACCAAATGAAACACAACTACTGTCCACCTGTGCCGAAGGAGAAAAATAATCAACATTGTGTGTGTATAGAGAAATTTGCAACTTGGCTCTATTTACTATTTGATAATACATTTATTATTGATAATATCAAAAAAGAACACGCCTTGCCATATTGTTTCCTGCTGAAATGATTATTACTATTTCATCATGAGGAAGGAATACTAGACAACGCTTAAAAATATATTACGGTAAGAAGTCATAAATATTTCATGAAACTCTGTTATTATTTGTCCTGTTTTCACTTATGAATTATTCAGTAGGCCTAGTATGGTTATGTGGATTCAAGAGAAACAAGTCATATATTGATCAAATCACCACATTACGGATCATCATTGAACAAAGCTTGGAATGGCAGTCACCTCCCTCCAATGATTTTCCTGGTTCCTGTAGACTAGATAATGTGACAGACAGTGGACCAAGCAGCAAGGAAACAGGCACAAGATGGAGGATCTGGTCTCCGCCGACGACATATGTCTGATTTCCCACAAAATGGAGGATATGCAAGTGAAAAGCAACTAGTTTGCAGAAGAAGCATCCAGAGAAGATAGGACTTCAAGTGAACATAGAGAAAACAGAGGTGATGAAGATTCCTGGGCAACACCACAAACAGCAACAGCAACAACAACAACAGACAACAATCAGCGTAAATGGGAGGAACCTAAAAGAAACAACCTCCTTTACCTACCCGGGAATCATCGTTTCAACTACAGACGGATGGAACTGATGAGGATATCAAAGAAAGGATGGGCAAGACAAGCTTTCACTACTTTCAAGTCTGTGTGGAGGTCAACAGCACTCAGCATCAAAAATAAAATCCGGATTTTCAACTCCAATGTGAATTCAGTGCTACTTACTATGCTGATCAGATACTTGGTGCGTCATAAAGACCACATCCATAAAACTACAGACCTTCATTAACTGTTGTCTTCGCTCAACACTCAAGATCAGATGACCAGCCAGGAAAGACAGCAGTAGTGAGGGATCTCTGGGAGCGAACCAACCAGAAACCGATTGTGAAACAAATAGGCAGGAAGAAATGGAGATGGATTCGCTGGTCATACTCTGAGGAAACCATCAAGTGACATCACTAGACAAGCCATTGCTCGAGTGGACCCCGAAAGGGAAGCGGCGAGTTGGTCATCAGTGCAAGGGTGACTTGGAGGAGGTCATGTGAAGAGGAGATGAAAACGTGTGGGCAGACACAGAGCCAGGTGACGACTCTAGCAGAGAACCGAACACAATGGAGACGCATGGCTGAAGCCCTATGTTCCTCTAGGAATTAAAGGAAACAATAATAATAGTATGGTTATGTTAGTTAAACACAGTTTAACCTAGTTTATCCATGAATAAACCACTTTAAGGGAATAAAGTTCACAAATACCTTGATAATCGACAACTCTGTTCGTATTATTCAACATTATCATCAACAGAAACAGCATGCAAAATGTAGAGACAAATAAAGCCTGTTGTAGGTTCCTTTAACTAAGCCAATTTCCATTGTATAACGGAGTTAAGGATCTAACATGTAGATCCGCATAACGTCTACAGTTTGAAAAAAGGGTGATTCGCACTCATTTGTCAAGACTTCTCCGTCCTGTTGCAATGACTGTGAAGTTGGTTAGCCGGTCTACTGGATATCCAAAGTCGATCAGGTGTCACATAATCGAGCCGACAGTGAATGTTTATTTCTTGAATATCTTTCAAATGCGGTAAGAATTAAAATCATCTGAAGTTACATATGAATGAATTCCTGTCGTTTAATTTATGTCTAGCCAACAATAAGATGAATAAGAAGTTCTAATATATTTTGTAGATTTCACAGCGATTTATAATAGTTCCATGTTTCGCTAGTTCTGAAAAGAATCATAAAATTAATAACCCGTAGTCTTGTAATCATCCAGCGTTGGAAATTTCAGTAGGTCACGTTGATTAATTTGATGTTCATATTTCTTGAGATTCATGAATAGAAAAAAAAGAGTAAATTTTAGACGCTTTATGTTCTTGAGGTCGCTCAAGTGCATTTTACTGAATAAGATGCAATAGTACAACTGTTCTAGTAGCTTTTTTATTCCTTCACATCCCCAGCTAGAGGCGTGAAGTTTCTGTAGCAGTGGTGTTTATTTTAACGGGATGGGGTTGCTAGCCTCATGCCTAAATTTCCCTTTTTACCAGTCTTATTACTAGCTTAAGGAGGTAAAGGAGTGAGTCGGTGGCCGGGGATTGAACCCTGGACCATGCGCATGGTCGACGAGCATCCCAATGGCTGTGCCACCCACGTTCAAGTAGTTAGAATGAGTAATTCTCACGAACAAATTGGTGTATGTTGAGGAACAGTTATGAATTGACAGTGGTTACAAAACTGCCGATTAAATACTACACAGAAGCGAGTATTTTATAAAAAAATGAAGAAAAACCATTTGAGTATAGTAACTTCAAAGAGAATCAGATGCATGCAAAAAGGTCAGAAGTGTAATCGTTCATCTCAGTCTGAAGCTACAAGTTTTCCTGATGGTGTTTACAGAGGTTCAAGAACTAAGTATTGCATGATAATGGATATTTCTGTCAGTCTTAGTCTTGTTTGAAGTTTATCAACATAACTTTGCTTCCAAGCTACCAGGAAACATTTCTTGATAACTGACTACAATTCGCCTACTACTTTCTGTCGGAAGGTTTCGCTTACTTAATTTGGAGATTCAATTAATATTAGTCTAGCAGTGAACTCAATCAGAATCCATTTGAGGCTAACTGCGACAGTGCATATTCTCTGAATGAGCATTCGTACCACACAAATTTACCAAGTAAATTGATCTTGCTTAGTGTGCAACCTGCTTATATAAATTTTCGATGTAATATTCATATACTTCTACCCAAGGTTGCATGTAACCTCACTACAAAGTTGTCATGACTTACCTTTGTACTTCAGGGAATTATGATATATCACTGAGACTCTGTAAACAAACTTAGAATACTCTTCACGGGTAGAGAAATACGATTAAGTATTCTGGATTGAGCAATTTCACTGACTAATTCCGATTAAGACTTATGTTTTCTTATTGAACTCGATTATCTTGTATTTGCCGGTTGACAAAATGCCCAGCACCTCATCAGAAAGGCTGATAGTCAATGGGGTTTCTAGGCCACATGACTCTCTGCTACAGTAGCAGACGTTATCCGTTAGCTTATGATTTACCTCTTTGTAAGACTGTAGTTAACACCTGAGTATGTATAATTCAGTGTCCTCCGGATTTTCCCCATATTGGTTATTAATTCAGATAGTTAACTTATGAATTCTAAGTAATATAAGATAGTGTTGTTTTTCGTCAGTTTTGTTCTACCAAAAGTTGTCATTCGAAAAGAGAACCTCACGGAGCTGCAGGACAAAGGCTATTAAAAGAAACTGCAATCAGGTGATTATCTCACCTTATACCATGGACATATTTGATGAATCTTTTTCCAGAAATGTAGCGCCAGCCATTTGGAAAGAAATTAAAATTGATTACTATACCTAAGTCACTTACTGGAACATGTTTCAAATTCAGATCTACTGCTAATACCCCTCCTTTCCCAAAAACTATGGAAAAGTGACATTTACTTAATCTTCAACCTTCACTTAAAGCCTTTAACGATTCCAAACAATTCTCCTTTGAACACAGTAGAAGTACTTTAGATGCAGCTGCAGCCTTGCATCATAACATTGTCTCCAGTTTAGACAAGGGGGCTAAATTCGTTCACTGCACCTTCCTAGATTACGCATCTGCTTTCGACTCAGTACCTAGGGATATTTTGTTAAGCGAGCTTGCTGAAACTTTAACTGACTGTTGGGTTGTCAAATGGCTACATTCTTATTTCTTAGGAAGAAAGCAGTACACTGTATGTCAGGGAAAGTCATCCACTTCATTGCTTACTGAGGCTGGTGTCCCTCAAGGCGCTGTAATTTCTCCTTTTCTGTTTTCTTTCTTCTTGCATGACTTGCCTCACTCTGATGAAATGAACTTTGTTAAGTATGCCGACGATCTATTTCAATGTCTGTTAACTCCCAGCTAGAATGTACTAAGATGAACAACTTTCTATCAGGAATTAGCAAATGGTTTTCGTCTAATGGTCTTAAACTAAATCCTTCCAAACGTCAGACTGTTAATTTCAGTTTCCGATGTAAAAGAAAGTTAAATGAAGCTGTTGATTCCTATGACCGTTGCAAAATTGATGATAGTGATATAGAAATCAAGTCTGAAGTTAAGTATCTTGGATAAATTCTTTCTTCTGACCTACCCTGGTCTTCCCATGTCTAAGCGATTTCTAAAAACATATTTCGTCTGACTTTTTACACTAAGAAGTTAAGTCACTCAGGCATAACCCAACCCCTCCTCTTACAGTTTGTCAACTCGTGCATCTTACCTATTCTTCTTTACTGTTCACCCTTATTCTTTCCTGGATTGTTTAAAAAAGACTATATCATACTTCGTAGAACTCTGAAGACTGTCAGTAGGGCGAGTGGTATCCCATTGGGCCATATCGTTGACATTGTCATTGACAGGCACTTGAGGACTTCATGCAACAAATTCGCTAAAAGAATTTTGTCAGACTGTGAGCATCCACTTTACCCGTAGCTCCAAACTTGTGTCTCCTCAGGTAAAACAAGAAGTCTTTTCAGAAGACTTTATGCACGTACGTCTAAGTATAAAAATTCCACTATACCATATTTGGCACATACTTTATGTGATGAAAATAGTGTTAGGCATGAACTAACTAACCTTCTTTGCACTACTAAATAAACCATTTCCTCCACCCTTACGACATCAACCTTTATTGTTATTGTACTTCTTATATTTATAATCCTCTCAAATTTTTGCTTTTATTTGTTTATTTTTCCATAAGTATGAACATCATTTAAGCTGTGTTATAACTGTTAATTTTGTATTTCCCCTCACCATACCATATCAACAGAACATTAGATTCAATAATCTTTAACATGCTAAAATTTCCAAACTGAATCGACAATACTGTTTGAAACAAACTCACTGTTATTATTATTATATTTAATATTCTCATTTTGTACTTCGAATATTTTTGGCCTTATATCGTAAATGTGGACAAATTCCTCTGGTTAATTTTGTTTTAGTTTTTTAAAATTTTATTTATATTTTGAGTAAATTAGATGCAATATTGTGACAAATGCTGAGAATTCCATTCTGTATTATAAGTACTGTTCTTGGAATAAAGTAGATTATTATTATTCTTAAAAGACATTTTCAGTAAAAAAGAAGTTATATATGTATTCAATAGGAAACTTTATTTATTCACAGTATATACATATATATATATATGGTTATATTATTATTCAAAGCTATTTTCAATTACGCTTCCTCTCTTTATGATTCACTGAAGTGATAAAAAGTTGCCTCATATATGTATGCATATATATACATATATATCGTCTGATAAATTAAAATTCAGGGGTAGAGCAAAATAAAATAGGACAATGAAGATAATGGAAGGTGATAAAAATAACAGCAGCAGTAATAATAATAATAATCATCAGCATTTATGCCTTAAAGGATTTAACGCCGCAATATATATAATACTGATGTGTTTCTTTTTCGGTTCTGTTTAAATTAATCAAAATTTATGGGGATAAATTGCCTCTTTTTTTCACATTTGCTAATCTCTCTCCATCTCTCTCGCTTTCTCGAAGTTTTCCAATTTATTTGTTCATAGAAAGGAATATGCCTTTTTAGAGATTTGGTATTCTTTTTGTGTTTTTGCTCAGTAGCCTGATATCTGAAGAGTTATAGATTCTATTTACTTAAAGACAAAACTAGATTAGATATAACGCCGAAAAAGGAAAGGGAAAAGAGTGGTTGATTTAAAAGTGATTAAATTTACTGTTTTATTTGCTGGAGTACATTCAAATGAGTGAAAACTTTCTGCAGTGGGAGTAATAAATATTTTAATACTTATTTTCAACATATTTATCAGTGAGTGTCTCAAACATCTCCGATGTTGACTACAGTTTTCGTTTTTTTCTACATCTTAACATGTGCGTCGGTGGTTCAGCGATAGAGTGCTTACCGGCTATGCACATGGTCCGGGATTTGAGTCCCGACTGGCGCACACTTTTACCTTCCTTTAGCTGGTTATAAATCTGACAAAGAGGTGAGGCTATCAACCTCCCAGTGCTACTGAATATACTGATGAGAGACTTGGCACCGTTTCACGAAGGGCACTTCGAACAAACTACAGACCTTCATCAATAGCCGTCTTTGCTCAATACTACTTAAGGTCAGATAACCGCCCAGAAAAGACCAGCAACAAGGATCTCTCAGAGCGAACCAACCAACCGGGAACCGATTGTGTGACAAATAAGCAGGAAGAGATGGAGATGGATTGGCCATACTCTGAGGAAACCATCAAGGACATCACATGCCAGGCTATCGCTCAAAGTGGAACCCGAACGGGAAGCGGCCAGTTGGCCGTCAGCACGAGGATATGTGGAGAAGGTCATGTGAAGAGGAGATGAAAGCATGTGAGCAGACGTGGAACCAGATGAAAATGTTGTCAGAGAACCGAACGCAGTGGGGAAGTGTGGCTGAAGCCCTATGTTGTTGTAGAAACTAAAGGAAACAATAATAATATTATTGTTAAAGCAGTATCAACCATTCTGCATGAGAGATGCTTTGACCTTTACTACCAGTCACCTGACACCTGCTCGTATGAGGTCAAAAACCACAATCAAAACGATATAAATTATTATTGCTTTTCCAAAGGCGCCACTGCATTAGATACCAGAAGCTGTTTTTGTGTAGCTGCTGCCCCAGCAAAAGTAAAGTACGGCCAAACACGGTGTGTAAATAGCAAAATATTACTTTGCGATTCGTCTTTTAAGTTTTGGAAATACCAGTAATTACAAAACTTGTACACATCACTTGGCAGCGAAAAGTGACGTTTAACGGTCCTAACATGTGTTTATATTCGTCAAACCTTATAAGTCGCATTGTATTATTCATAATGAAAGTTTATAAAAGATGTGAAGATCATTCACAAACACAAACAACTACTAACAAGAAAATTGATCATAGGGTTGAACAACTGCTTTCACCCAGTCCGAAATCCCTTAGCTCTTATTTGTTTAATGAGGCGCAAATTTAGATGCAAGCCAAATTTCAGTTGAACAGATGATCAACTTCCTCATAATTCACAAGATAGTACAACAGGCAACCCACATTATCAGTGAAATTCTATAAGATTGTGTTGTTTTCCATCCAGTTGGTTAATAAGCCCAATTTGTATCTCATGGAATAAGAATATTAGATGGAAGTTAAGGTTATACAGATTCTGAACTTTTAGCCTGGTTACTGATCTGTAATGTTCCGGAGGTTTGGACTGTGGTTTCCTCAATCATTAGATTCTATTTATTGATAATGTACTAACTGGATGCAATACTTAGTAAAATGCTGAGAATTCCATTCTGTATCACAAGTACTGTTTGGAATACAAATTATTATTATTTCCAACGTTTTCTGACGCATAGCATTCCTAGAAAACATTTCAAGAGATGATTTTGAAGGCCTTATCACCGTTTAAAAATTATCCATGCAAGTAATAATCAGCCTTTCTGATGAATTTAAACGTGACTTGTTATCCCCGACGGATGTTTTATGATTCTATTCACCGGCATGAAATACCAGTTGTTTCAGTGATTTGATATTTTATCTGTTAATCGTGTAAATTTGATCTTCATTGACATATCTCTCACGTATAACCTGATCTGATTACCAAACTACTAGAAATTTCCTAGTATTCTTCGTCTGTTTCAAGTTTTCACCTGGAGGCAGAACGCACGACTATGTGAGAACAAGAATCAGAAAGGTGAGGCAGGTCTTCATCTCTATGAAATCAACGTATAAATCTATAGCTACCAGGATAAATAACCAAAATGCTGGTTTTCAGTACCAATGTTAAGTCAGTTCTTCTGTATGAGTCGGAAATTAGGTGCAACACGAGAAGCAGTTCTAATAGTCATTAGACGTTTATCAACATCAGCCTTCATCCTATATTAGAAAGGTTAAACTTGCAGTATGAAACTCAGCACTTATTACCCAAAAAAAACATATTCCGAAGAAAATGAAGATGTATCGAGAACACGCTGAGTGGACCAGTGATTGCCAGCCTACGCCAGGTCGTCGAGTGGAAGCCAAATGGGAAACGATGGGTTGTGCATGGTTCGTGGAGTTATATGGAGGAGTCTGTGTGAGAAGCAAGTGAGAGCCTAATAACAGTTTCGGATGGGTGGGGGAGGAGAAGCTTAAGAAAACACAGTGAACTAAAGTTGTATTTTTGAAGCCCTATTTTCCACTCGGAACCCAAGGGAATAATAAAAGTAATGAAGACGCTACTTTGAATACCACTAATAAGTGTTTGTGGGTAGCACTCACCACACTATAAAATAAAGTAGGACTATATACCGTTTTACGGGTGTAGTATAATCTTGTACTGTATTTTTTTATTTCCGACAGTGCTAGTAGCGACAAACATCTACACACTACTTGAGGTCGAAAACTGAGGAAATTAGGTAATAATACATTTCTTAATGCCACTTAACAGCACTAAGATGCGTTATACATTAAATAAACACAAGAGTCTCTTTTCAATGAATTCATTTTCATAGCTGTACAATCGCAAATATATATATATATTTCGCTTTATTACGTAACTATTCTTTAATAATCGTTTGTGACAACTCATCACTTTTGTTACTATTCTCTTATATCAACATCCAATTCATCTGAACTTACTAATTGTATTTTCGTTTGACAAATATGATGTACGCTCACATACAAAACAACCATATATATTTGCGATTGCACAGCTATGAAAATGAATTCGCCGAAAACAGACTCTTTGCTGAACTACTTGTCTTCTGTCTATTAATGTTCGAATGAAAATTTTTCATGAATTAAACATTCAATAAACTCTATAAGTCAGATTGTATTAATTGTCATGAAAATCTGAAATATATTAAGATCAATCTAAGCACAAGAGATGCTGCTATCTCTCAGTCTGTGGTTATTCTGAAATGTAATTCGTAGCTTGGTGTTTAAATGAAGTCCAAATTAAAGGGGAAGCCGAAATTGTGGATAGCAATCAGTAACAAACAAAGGACTAGACACATTACTAACTAGTGTCTAGTCAAAGTATCTGAAAAAATCTTACAGGAGATTGATCTCAAATCCAAATAACTCAGTAGCAACGTCTCTGACTGCAGCACTGTGTAACACGAGTTCGAATCTCAGAAGGCACACGAGTCCCTTGAAGATTTCAGATACACTCTGCTAACTGCCAAGAAGCACAACACCTAGGTACAAGGCTCTCTTCTGATTGTCTCTAGCCATCTAGTGACCACTATCTAGTCGTGTGCTATGTATAATCGACCTCATAGTGATTACATGGAATTCGGTAAATTATATTATATTTCTGAATTTCAATCTATCTAATCCTTAAGCCAAAAAAGGTTTATCTTTGAGGGAGTTTGGTTGTTTGGTTTATATGCGACCCTCATTTGAGCTTCATCATATTTTTTTAATTACTAGTTTCTATTCACGAATATGAATATTAAATCAAATAATTTATGATGTGCGCGTTTTCAAACTGTGATTTAAGACACTGAGAAATCGACTGTCCCGTTCACTCAACAAAACCTTCTTCTCAGGTGAACTACGATTAACCTCCTCCACGAAATCTATGATTGCCATGAACGTGAAGGATAAGCTACCACTGCTGGCCTCATCAATGAGTATCTACCAATTCACCTGCTCATGTGGAGCTAGGTATATCGGCCGTACCCAGCGTTGGCTATCCAAACGTATCATCGAACACTTACCAGCATGGTCTGACAGAGGAGAAAATCGAAGCCCCAGCAGCTCTATTTTAGAACATCTGATAGATTCCGGACACCAAGCAACACCCCAAACAAACTTCAAAGTCGTCCACAGAATACGAAGCAGTTTTCCTAAAAGTGTACGAGTCTGACTTCTTGAAACTGCAGAAGCAATGACAATTCACTTGCTGAGTCCTGTACTGTGCATACAGAAGTAGTTCGTTCAGTCACTACACTTGCAATGAACGTGATCCATCTTAATACCCAACAGGTAAATCCTATTTCTCTCAGTCTCTTCATTAGTATTATTTTGCCTTTACAATTGTAGTATTTTACATTTACACCTGATTTAATTTCTACACCTCATTATCACTGCTACTGACTTGTCCAACGCTCAATTTCTAGTAATTTATGCTACGTCATCCAATTTATTTGCTCAATTTTAGTTCCAATTTAAATTGCGCTATTCTCTACCCCACCTCTACTTAGTCTCTACCTGTAATTACCTCTGTTGCTATCCTGACCTAAGTTGAAACATTTTAGTCAGTCATATTACGTCATCTAACTTACCAACTCAATCTTACTTTAGTTGCTGCCTAATTAACCTTGTTTCTATATTAGATCATTCTTGTATTACCTAATTAATTACCTAAACTTGACAAACCTCATGTAAACACACACAAAAATAATTATGTATAAATGCGATTGTACAGCTATGTGAATAAATTCACCGAAAAGAGTCTCTTCGCTGAACGTCTCTTTTTCATAAGACATTATTTTTCAATAAAACAAACGGTAACAAATAGAACAAGTTTGTCTTATCTATTAAAACAAAAAGCAAGTAGTTTTTCCTGACGTAAACAAAGTACACTGTTCCATTAAATCATAAGTTAAACACATCTGCTGTAGAAATTCCCTCAGTCTTCTCTCCCTTATTTTTTGATTTGCCTAAAGAACTTTTTGAAATGCAAAATTACATCTGGAGTTCATTCACCAGCTATTTATGTCTCTGCCCTGCTTTATTTTTAATCTTTTTCATTTCACTTCTACACTGAACATTTCAAATATACACTTTCCAGCAAATTTTGACATGAACTCAACTGTCTTCTACTTTGTAAGACGACGAATGGTGTAAGCCTATATAGATATGCATAGAAGTATGAACAAACTTACAGTCTATGTTGGATAGTATTATTTAACTTTCAACTGAAATTAATATTTCACAAACAATATAAAATTCCCCCCGTACATAATCCTTTGCTCCCATTTTGTTTAACAACCCAGTGTCATCATATACACATATATTACAAAGGATTTTGTGTTTGACAGTATAGAAAAACCGTTGCGTTCCTTTTTTTCAGGCAAAAAAAGTGTAAAAAACTTTGGAAATATTGGAAAGTATCATTTTTCGTTGATATCGATTTACTGTTACAGCTTTTGGTTATCATTTTATCATTTTGAAGAGGGGTAATTTTTTATTGTCAGAGAGAAAGTTGACGTCATGCGCTTTGCTGTTAAGCTCAAGTGAATTTTATCATTTTTGTCTACCATCAGTGTCGTGTATACCCATTTTGAAATTGAAACTTCTGAAAGCATTTTTGAGGAAATATCGATATTTATCGAAAAAGAAGAAGCATGAACGTCTGGAGAGTGATCAACTATCTTATAATGACACATAAAATAAGTCAGATCATGAAATCGACC
>OX235274.1:50146957-50166256 GCA_944472155.2 Trichobilharzia szidati
ATGTCGTCCTATGCTTTTCCTTTCAAAACGTGTCAGAGAACATTTTCAAGCATGTCTGCAAAGTGGAGGTACTGGTTCAATCAGAAGCGGCATAAACTGTCAACTCATCAACACCTGTCAAGAGCATTACAACTGAATCGGTAGGAATGGACAACCCAGGCGTGTAGAACATTGCTTTCTGTGATTTTGAGTGAACCCAAATTAGATCATAATTTAATGGGTAGAACTATATTCCTTCTTTTTGACGAATTTTAATATTTACAAGTTGACAATTTAATGAATTTGGCAATGTATATATAAATATTATTTGTCCAATATTTCCAAACTATCATTCAATGACAGGTTGTCGCTATTAATCCAATTCTAAACAAATAGCCACAAGAAATCAGTATGTTATGAAAATAGATTAATGTTACTTCCGGTCCAGTTGACAGGAAGCATACGATCATTTAGTGTAAGTGAATTTTCATTCAGTGACAAATTCATGCATACTATTATGCATACATATATACACCAACTTATAAGACCACTACTCATAAAGTTCTTCCTTTGTTTTATTTTCTGTTTCTCAAGCTTTGCAATTACTTGAGATTTATCAAGGTGGAAGTTACATTAGCTTATTCAAGCATTATTTTTTAGTGGTTAGTAAACAACTTAAAGAGACAACAAAAGGTAAGGTGCCTGGAGGCTGATGAGTGCAAAATGCAGGCTATTTTGGTTAATACATGATAGTTTGGAGCAGCATATGCATTACTTATGTCAAGTATAATCCGCTGTTTCTCCTTTTCATCCGTTTACATTCCCAGCGGAGTTTCAGTAACGGCCGTGCAGAGATTTTCCCTGAGTAGTAGAGGTTCAGGAGTGCGTCAACCGAAAATCAAAACCTGACTAAGTGGGTGGGTAGTGAGTATTCTACCAGTGTACTACCAATGCATACTGCATTGTAGAAAAAGCAAATAAACTTCAAATATCGCTTCATTATACACTGTGCATACAGTCAACTACTTAGTCACATAAAATAATGTTTTGAGATGTTATATGTACCTATTTGTATCAGCTAACCAGCTCTCTATCCAGGAAGAGATTAGGCCAGATGATGAAATCAAAAGGATATGCTGAAAGGGGCCCGATTACTAAGGAGGAGAAACAAATAAAACAGTGGGCTGACCACATTAAAGGACTCTTGAATCGATCGTCACCTACAGCTCGGCCAGAAATGCCACCACCTCCAACAGCCACGGGACTGACTGTTAACCGGCATTAATTCTCTAAAGAAAAGGGAAAATCCTGAATATAATCAAGCCACTAAACGCCGGTAGGATGAGACAGACGTCCCCTTGAAGCACTGAAAATGGACGCAGAGACTGCATCAGATAAGCTGACGCCATTATTGTAAAATATTTGGAAAGAATGAGAGGGATGTAATGCGTTGTCGGTAATGTGCGAAACTTCGCAAGCAAATCTATGAATAACATGTGACTAGAACAAAATTATCCGATAAGAAAAATGTGTTTTTTACCTTCTTCGCGTTTCAAATGGATTACTGAACCTTAAGTTTGGAAGTTTCAGTAGCGAAACTGTTGCTGACCTTATGTCTAACATTCTTTCCTTTTAAGTTAACTACCTGTTAGTAAATTAAGGCAGGTTTAGGAATATAACAACCGAGGATCGAAACTGGTCATGTGTGCGGTTTGCGAGCAATCTCCTACTGAACTAATCAAATAAAATATGAACACTACATTATTATTTATGTGTTGAACCGGTAACCTGAAGCCTTCAGGAGCTTTGTTGCCAGATATCATTCGAGCATTAGTCTTTTGTGAATTCGTTTATTTCTTGATTACCTGTTGTGGTTTCAAGCAGCGTATGGACTGGGATCTGTTTCTCTGTGATAGTTTCACTGACATAAGAATAAAACTTGTGCACTGTGGTAGAGTATAATTCCATTACGGGTAAAATGTATCTTGATAAAGTCACTCAGTGTTAAACAGTAATATTTACTGATGACCACGTTTCCAGCACTATTCATTGCTAAGCATAATCATATGAAGGCACTACTCACACAAATTTCCTACTTCGTTTATATAATTTCATTATTTTCCATCACTTGATTTGATTGGTAGTAGTATTCCCCATATATCTGGTATGAGTAATGAGTCATTCCATTGCACTTGTTGGGTGTAGATTCTACGAAGAAAGACTCAGTGATCAAATTCTGCCTCCACTTACATATATTACTTCTTAGAATTTTAACCCTCTCCCTCCACCCCATTGTGCGGTAATGATTTAATGCATGCAATGCAATCGCTGAGCTTTTTTCAAAATTACCTATCGTAGCATGGTCAAACATTCTTACCTTAGCTAAATTCTTATGTTCCGACAATCTGACTACCCCCGACCTACTATTTTGACCTGTGTAGTTTAGTTAACTCACAGTTATTGCAGGGTATTTTGTAGATTATATTATTTTGTCTAATTGGGTCAACCTACAGGGTCCTTTAGCCTATAGAGCTTGGCCTACCTGAATGAGTTTGTAGGCTTGAATGCCACTCTAATTCCTACTTTATTGAGAATCCTACCACGTAGGGTCTCCGATGTCCCCTCCATATATGGTAAAAGTGTACAGGCCTCATATTCTCTCTTACTTATGTTCTCATTGTAAGTTTCACCATTATTTTTTCCTTTGCATTTGACTGTTTTTGACCTTTCTAGTGAATTTTATGGGAAAGTTACGCTTCTTCTGTCTGTTTTATCTCATCATCATCTGTGATATTTTCTCCCTTCAAACTGCGTACGTTGCGAAAAGCTAACCAGTTTGTAGACTTTTATTTCGATTTTAGGTATCACCAGTTCACTTAAGCAGCTAGCTATAAATAAAGTGGTATAAACTGATTCTCCTGCTTGAGCTGAGGTCGGCCCTAATTAGCCGAGATGACCGTCCATTGTTTAGATTACCACAATATGACTGGCCATATGGCACTACTGGTTGATACGTGTGATATACAACTACTCATGTGAATCAATAAGTAGTATACATGCATATTAGTTAAATACTCCTTTGCTAAAAGTCATGCTACGCACTGATTAAAAACATAAACTGTTGCAGTAATAAATTTTAACTCTCTGAGGGTATTGGAAAAATTCTTGAAAATAAAAAATCTTGTTAGTTGAAGAAACCATCTAGCCGAGACTACACATTCACGCTGAATTAATTTCTCCGCAGAGTTCTACAATAGCGTCCCAAGGGATGCGGACGCACGAGTGACCCTGAACCACCCAATCAGAAAAACGAGGGTTTTCGCATAAAAGATTACGTATATTCACATAAAAAAGCATGAAGAAACATTAAACAGGGTATTTTTCTGATATGAGATTGAAATATGTCCCAGTTATAATGGAAGTGTCAGTTTTTAAATTAAACCAATTTCTACACATGTATTCATCTAGGTGACTAAAATAATTTGGTTTTCAGAGTCATTTATTGCTCTTATTCTATTTTTAATCTTCCCCAGAAACCTTCCATTGAATTAGTATGAGTACCGGTTCTGGAATCGACGAAATCATCTGAATGGTTAACTCGGTTGTGCATATATCCTAAATTGAATAATCAGTTATATTCTGCCCATTCATCCATGTGTGCCAGGCAAAACGAGTCTTTGAATAATAAGCAGAAGAGTGTTGGCACTTCTTTTTGGAATAAGTTCAATAAATCCTTTCTGAATTTGGGTATCATGAATTTCCAATACACAAACGTTGTTAGTTCTAGCACGTACGCGATTGTATCTTTTTTTTATAAGCACTGTTTCGTGGATGTGAACGATTCCACTGACTCCTCCCAGCACTTGTGTAATGTTTTTCATTTTCCATTGCGCTAAATCTCGACAAAATTGAAGCCACTGCAGGGTAGACAACAACGTATTTTTTGTCTGAGCGGTAGTCGACCTCATTCTGGACTTCAAAATCCAGTAATGGCAAAGAAACAGTATATTCGTCAAAGAAAGTTTGGATTTAGCAAAGAAAGTTCCTAGAAGACAATAAATAAGAGTGTCACTTACCAGTACGAGCACTTGTTTGTTTCCTTTACCCCGTACATCTTAATATATATCCATCAATGACCTGTGAATACGGTTGCAGGCTCGTTATATCACTGCAACTACATACACGAGTACGTCTTATCAATCCATTATCCAGACACTACTAAAATACGTGATCTGGGTGAAATTTGCACCTGAGCAGATGAACAGCGTTGATTTTCCCGCTAATACAAACGTAGTTTTCTTAAACCAACCACTAGCATGCGTTCAGGGTCATTTGAGCGTCCGCACTCCTGGGACGCTATTCTTGAACTTAGCCAATTTCTCTTGCATTTGGTTAAAACTCCTTCCTAAAGTAACTATTAAAAAGAACCCTTGAGAACTGAGAAACAACAATTAAGAATTTAAGTCATTTTAACGTCACTTTCCATTGAAGAAGTATCATTTTCATTCCATTAATAGTCACAAACAGAGAGACTGTAATTCACAATTGTTTTCTTTTCTTCTCTGTATGTTCTATTTTTTCTTTCGTTTCATTCCCAAGCTTTTGAAAATTAAGTCAGAAAACAGTGAATAATTATAAATTTGTGCCTCATTCATCTCCCAAATCTCATACGTGTGAAAATTTCATAATAGTGTTATCAAACCTGTTTAAGGTAACTTTATTATTGATCACTTTTATCAACCTGCCAGAGCTAACAAAAATAAATGATGCCTGGATGAAATTGCCAAATTAGACCTTCGATAACGTCGACTAATTCAACACTATATAAATATAGTGTTACAAACACTTTAAAACCTCTATCAACAGCAGTATGATGATGTTTTAGGTGCAGTGAATCACAATGTAGACCTTATTGAAGTCTTTAAAGCTACGATAAGTGTACAGCAGAGTTTTCCGCTATCACTAGTGATATTCGTTATTGAAGTCACATTTTGAACTAATAAATAGATTCTGAAAGATACTTTGATTGGACGCCAACTAGTGGCATTCATCTAGACCTTTATTTGGTGTAGACTGGATTTTATCAGCTGAATTAGCAATGTGGTCATCATGCTGGATAACTTAACATCATGGTTCACGTTGCATTGATGTTATCAGATGGTTTGGGCGTTCGGAAGAAAATCTTGGACATAGATGATGCCAAGGCACCTAACATTGTGGCCACATTACCAACTTGAGTAACAGAATTCTCAAGTATTGGTTTTGTAGGGAATTTGTTTGATTGCATGCAGGATTTCATCATGAGCTGACATCAGTTAGAGAACCACTGGAAAACCTGGGAGTACTAGACAGCTGTTCCGTCCTAGTTTGGGACTCTTCAGCAGTACAGACCCACCAGGATTCGAACCCAGGGCCTTCTGGTTACAAGGCAAGCTCGTAGACCATTGAGCCACTGGGACCCGATATAATGGTCCTTGAATTCTAACTTCTGCCAATTCACGACATAGAGCGACCATTTCGCAGGTTTTCCAGTGGTTCTCTAACTGATGTCAGCTCATGATGAAATCCTCCATATAACAGAATTCTGTCTATAAAGTGTTAGACACACTGCACTGATTACTGACAAGTGTTCGGCCAAAGTATTCCATACAGTTGAACAGCATGTCAGTCGCCAGCCCGAACGGCTCAGTGGTAACATCTCTGACTGCAGCTTTGTATGATGTGGGTTCGAATCTCAGAAGAGACATAAGTTCCTACAGGATACAGACACAATTTGCTGACTGGTGAATGCCAAGAAGCACAAAATCTAGGTTAAAGGATCCCTTCTGACTGTCTCCAGCCATCTAATAACCAGATTTCAGGGGTCTCGAGTTTCATGTATGATTTATTTCTGCTATACAAGCTCGTACATATTTAGCTAGTAAGTTGGCAGAAGACGTGGAGAATGCGTGACTTCAGGTGTTATGCTAAACAAACAACGAACATCAACCACTATTAATGGGATAAATCTGGATTAAATCACCTCTTTCAATTATCTTCCTGGACAGCATTGTTTCAACAGCGGGTCACACGAACAGGGATGTCAAAGCCAGCCAAGCATGCTCAGAAATGCAGGATGGGTTTTGATATCAGCGCGGAGATTAAAACAATTCATGGTGACACAGCATGCGTGTCACTAGGAGCATATCCAACAGGCTGCAGACTTTCATTAACAGCCGATTTGCATGATACTCACGAACAGATAGTCAGCCAGGATGAGCAACAAAGAACATCAGCTAGTAATAAACCAATCGGGAATCTGTCGACCAACAAATACATAGAAGGAAATGAAAATGAATTAGAAAAACACTGAGGATAGCATTGATTGACAACGCATGCCACGCCTTTGAATAGAACTCGAATAAAAAACGACGAGTTAGACATCGAAAAGGGAAAATGAATAGACCGTGTGACAAGGATATAAAGGATTACGGAAATTCGTGAACCCAGCTGGAACCACTGCATAGAACAGAGTGCGTTTGTAGTGTGATGCTCAAGCCACTCGTAAATATACACTCAACGCCTACTGAATAAACAGAAATGTTGCTGCAGTTAAACGAAGGTATGGCATGTTGTAGTTTGCTCAGAAGTACAGAATCGATAGCGCTGGACTATAAGCGACGATTTTGTCGATGATCGCACAACAACTAATTGCCTATATCCTGAATAATGTTATACTTAAGAAGCAAAAGGTTTTAAATATTTTCTGGATTTTGTTTAAAATACCTTATCCACTAGTAATTTTTGCAAGTGCAGTAGACTGAAGTCGTGATTATATGTCTAGGAATCGAGCCCAGAGAAATTTGGCTTTCCATCAAGAAATTTATGGCTCATACTCCATTTCACCAGATAAAATAATAATAATAATAATTTACTTTATTCCAAAAACAGTACTTATAATACAGAATGGAATTCTCAGCATTTGTCACAATATTGCATCTGATTTACTCAAAGTGTATATAAAATTAAAAATGTAAAACAAAAATTAATCGGAGAAATTTGTCCACATTAACGACATAATTATTAGATATAGTAATAATAATAATAGTAATAATAATAATAAATACTAATAACAGTGAGTTTGTTTCAAACGGTATTGTCGATTCAGTTTGGAAACTTTAGCATGTTATAGATTATTGGGTCTAATGTTCTGTAGATATGGTATAGTGAGGTGAAATACAAAGTTAACAGTCATAATACAGCTTAAAATTATGTCCACAGTTATGAAAAATAAAATAAACAAAACGAAAAAATTGAGAGGATTATAAATATAAGAAATACAATAACAATAAAGTATGATGCTTTAAGGTTGAAGGAAATGGTCTATTTAGTGGAGCTAAGAAGGTCAGTTAGTTCATTTCTGACACTATTTTCATCACATAGAGTACGTGCTAAATATGGTATAGTGGAATTTTTATACTTAGACGTACGTGCATAAAGTCTTCTGGAAAGACTTCTTGTTTTACCTGAGGAGACACAAGGTTGGAGCTGCGGGTAGAGTGGGTGCTCAGAGTCTGACAAAATTCCTCTAGCGAATCTGTTGCATGACATCAAGTGCCTATCAGTGACAATGCCAACGATATGGCCCAATGGGATACCACTAGACCTACTGACAGTCCTCAGAGTTCTACGGAGTATGACATAGTCCTTTTTTAGCAATCCAGGAAAGAATAATGGTGAACAGTAAAGAAGAATAGGTAAAATACACGAGTTGACAAACTGTAAGAGGAGTGGTTACGTTATGCCTGAGTGCCTTAACTTCTTAATGTAAAAAGTCAAACGAAATATTCTTTGAGAAATCGCTAAGGCATGAGAAGACCTAGATAGGTCAGAAGAGAGAACTAATCCAAGATACTTAACTTCATACTTGCTTTCTATATCAGTATCATCGATTTTGCAAGGGTCATAGGAACCAACGGCTTCATTTAACTTTCGTTTACATCGGAAACTGAAATTAACAGTCTGACATTTGGAAGGATTAAGTTTAAGGCCGTTAGACGAAGACCATTTGCTAATTTCTGATAGAAAGTTGTTAATCTTAATACAGTCAAGTTGAGAGTTAACAGACATTGAAATAGTTAGATCATCGGCATACTTAACAAAGTTCATTTCCTCGGAGTGAGGCAAGTCATGCAAGAAGAAAGAAAACAGAAAAGGAGAAAGGACAGCGCCTTGAGGGACACCAGCAATGAAGTGGACGACTTTCCCTGATATGCAGTGTATTGCTTTCTTTCTGAGAAATAAGAATGGAGCCATTTGACAACCCAACAGTCAGTTTGAGTTTCAGCAAGCTTGTTTAGTAAAATGTCCCTAGGTACTGTGTCGAAAGCAGATGTATAATCTAGAAATGTGCAGCGAACAAATTTAGCCCCCTTATCTAAGCTGGAGACAATGTTATGATGCAGGACTGCAGCTGCGTCCAAAGTACTTCTACTATGTTTGTAGGCAAACTGTTTGGGATCATTAAAGGCTTTAAGTGAAGGCTGATGTCAGTTGACATGATCACGCCACCATGCTTCACTCATCACTGTTTCCTTGAACTGAAAACGAAATGTCCTTTATTGGTCCTGAGTATACGTTAGGCCACTGGCGACTGAAGAGAAGTCTTGAATAACAATTTACATTTCACACTGCGAATTGTTTTTTGGTTTGAGTAAGGTGATCAGCAGAACGCGTTGGATGAGCGCTTCAAAATAAGTCCATACAGTCAGTTTCCACAGTATTTCTCTGGTGACAGCTTTCTGCAAGCCAAAATTGTAGACAACAATTGACGTCAGTGTTAACGTCCCGAATGAGGATCATGAGAAAAAGCAAGAACATAGCCTAAACTTGAGGAACTCAACAGTCACTCACAGCAGACTTAGTGTGTGCAAATAGGATAACTTTCTAAGCAACGGTAACAAGCTTTACAGAATAACCTTCAGCAAGTAAAACAACCAATCAGAAGACATTGCTTCTCCTCTGACAATGATGTACCTAAAAATCTACAAATATCTCTCGATTTTCCCAGTAAACGAGCTGTTGCCTGACTCTTGTCTTCTGTCGTTACATTTCAACTTTCCAGTAAAGTTGATTATCTCGTGATCATGAAAGTAACGGAGATGACGGTTTAATGAAAACTCTTAAATTTACCACCACTATTATTATTGTATCCTTTAATTCCTAGAGGAACATAGGGCTTCAGCCGTGCGTCTCCATTGCGTTCGGTTCTCTGCTAAAGTCTTCACCTGGCTCCAAGTCTAACCAAACGTTTTCATCTCCTCTTCACATAACTTCCTCCAAGTCACCCTTGCACTGACGACCAACTCGCCACTTCCCTTTCGGGTTCCACTCGAGCGATGGCTTGTCTAGTGATGTCACTTGATGGTTTCCTGAGAGTATGGCTAATCCATCTCCATTTCTTCCTGCCTATTTGTTTCACAATCGGTTCCTGATTGGTTCGCTCCCAAAGGTCTCTGTTGCTGATCTTTTCTGGCCATCTGATCTTGAGTATTGAGCGAAGACAACTGTTAATGAAGGTCTGTAGTTTGTTTGAGATGCTCTTTATGACACGCAGTGCAAGTCTCTGATCCATCCGTATAGTAGCACTGACTTCACATTGGAGTTGAAAATCCGGATCTTATTTTTCATGCTGAGTGCTATTGACCTCCACACAGACTTGAGAGTAGTGAAAGCTTGTCTTGCTTTTCCGATTCTTGCTTTGATATCCCCATCAGTTCCACCTGTAGTTGAAACGATGCTTCCAAGGTATAACAGGAAATCTTAATATTTTTGTGTTTTTAAGAAAAAATACTACAGCTGTAATAAAATTCAGATGAATATGTTTCAGAGACCACACGCAAATTAGTAATCCAAAATCAGGACGAAACTATGCAGCATTGCATATATGACTATCGATCGATTCAGTTCGCTAACTTCCGTATCCAGAAACAGTACTTATCCAACCAATTCATAAACTTTAATCATTCCTAAATAAAATTACTAGTTTCATTTCATCAAACATTAATAAATCATGTAGGCGTGTGTCATAATAATTTAATAGCATTACCGTTATGAATGATTTACACTGCCTACTGTGAACACTGTTTGTATTTTTTTCGTTATCTTGTCATGATTGCTTTATTCAGACTTAGCCACTATTGTGTATAGCTAGTCAAAATTAGATATTACTGGGAAAGTTTAAAATTACTTCTGGATAGTAAAATGACTGGAATTCAGACGAAAAACGAAGTGATGATAAAGCTGAATTCACTGACTTTTCAGTTACTGGTATGTGTAACACTTACTAGGCTGCCATTCTTGTGGATAGATAAATTTGTAGAACACCAAATAACTAATCAGAAAGCTACTGTGGAATATGGGATTTGTTATAAAACATTGCCGATTCTCTTAAGTAGCTAATTAGAATAAGAAAGGTTTGCCTTTCTCAACTAAGTAAAACCAAGTTCACAGTTGAGGAGCTTGACCTCGAATTAGTGGAGTGACCGTGGAATATTTAGGCCATTTCAGTCAAGCTGACATATACTACTTACTGGCTGTGGAAAGTAGTATGCAACTATTTACACTAATCAATTAGTAGTACATACTATACTATTATTATTATTGTTCCCTTGGGTTCCTAGTGGAACATAGGGCTTCAGCTTGCTTATGTCTTCTGCTGTACGTTTCACTTGCGTCCATGTTATTCCATACTGTTTCATCTCCTCCTCACACGATCTCCTCCATGTCACCCTTGGACGTCCCACTCGCCGCTTCCCTTTCGGGTTCCACTCGAGGGCCTGACGCGCGATGTCACTCAACGGCCTCCTCAGCGAGTGTCCAATCCATCTCCACTTTCTCCTGCATATTTGTTGGGTGATTGGTTCCTGTTTCGTTTGTTCCCATAGTTTCTTGTTTGTGATTCTTTCCGGCCATCTAATCTTCAGTATGGAGCGAAGACAGTTGTTGATAAAGGTCTGCAACCTGTTGAAAATATTCTTGGTGACCCGCCAAGTTTCTGATCTGTATAGAAGAACTGACTTGACGTTGATGTTGAGTGACGAAGATTTCCAGATTGGTCTCAGGTTGATGAATGTGTTTCTCGCCTTCCCGATTCCCGATTTGACATCCTCGTCCGTTCCTCCTGTAGTTGAGATAATGCTCCCCAGATAAATGAATGAAGTAACCTCTTTCAAATCCTTCCCGTTGATGGTGATTGGCGCAGGATGTTGCTGCTGCTGTTGTTGTTGTTGTCGGTTGGTTGGTTATTTTCATAACCTCCGTCTTGTCTATGTTCACCTGCAGTCCTGTCGTTGCTGCTTCTTCGACCAGTTTGTCGGTTTTTGCTTGTAATTCTTCGATTTTGTGTGACATCAAACATAAACCATCCGCGAAATCCAGGTCTTCTAGGTTCTTCACGTCATTCCAGGATATCCTTCGACTATACTAAGATACTTTTAAATGTTTACGTTGAACATTCCAACTTTTTAGTAAAAATGTTAGTCAGCCTGTTGATGAGTAATGAGTTCAGTAGAAGTAGAGACCTTTTAAATCATTCCTAAAATCCACTGGTTGAGTTCCACACAGAATGTTAAGTGCATGAAGCAGATAATTCATTAAAGCTTAACTTCAACATATATGATTGTTATTCTAATGAAAAGAAAACAGCTTAATTGTCTACGAGCTCACCTTGTAACCAGGAAGGCCTGAGTTTGAACCCTGACGAGTGCATGCTGATGAAAAGTCTCAAACTAGGTCGAAACAGGCGTCCAGTACTCCTAGATTTGCTAATGGTTCTCTAACAGATGTCAGCTTATGATGAAATCCTCTAATCAAAACAGTTTTGTTGAATATTTTAGCTTCACGTTGATGAATATAAAACATTCTTGGTGGTCAGGTTTGATTTCATTTCAAAATTAGTGATTAGCATATGTTTAATATAGATCCTATTATATTCTGATTGATGTAGGTAAATTAACTCTATCAGTAAGCATACAACAAGATTCTGTCGAAAAATGTCTTTATAATAGTACATCTGTAATTGTGTGTAATATGAAATTCGCCCTTACATCTGCGACATTTATGGGATAATTTGTGAGACAATAAACTTTGGAACTCATTCCATCAGTAATTATAGAAGTTACGTATATATATATATACTGATACATATACTTACAAAACTGAATGAAAAATACAACTTTGGTGATATGAAATACAGTATTGTGTAAAAATTCAGAGGGATTTGTAGCTCAGCTGTATGCTTTTGATGTGGCTTTGTTTTCTGAGCCACGTGATATAATTGACCTTCTAGACAACAAATTCAGCGCTTACGTTTAGTTTCAGGTGAGTTTTCCTAGAATCCTTCAGAAATGATATAACTGTCTATTCTGATGAGCTTGTCTGTGATTTGTTGTCTTCTGAGGTTTTTTTATCGTTGTGTTCAGTTGTACTTGAATTAACATTTGCGTTGTCATAGCTTTGTGTAAATTCCCTATCTTAAATGAACAGCTGGCGTCGGCGGTTCAGCAGTAGAGTGCTGACTGCCGACTGGCGCGCGCCTTCACCTCCTTTAGCCGGTTACAGTCCTGACAAAGAGGGAAAACCGGGCGTGAGTCTAGCAATCCCATCCCGTAAAAAACACCACTGCTACTGAAACCTCCAACCTCTTGCTTGAAGCTGTATGTTCCACTTCGAACTCAGAGGAATAAAATAATAAGAATAAATAAGTGAACAGCTAAACGGAGGAATTAGTTTCATGGACTGAAACTTTTGTCCTTCCAGTTCTCTTTACCTACAATCTTCTTGTATCCAAATATATAAATATAATTAAACTGGCATAACTTTCATGTCAAACCAACAATCAAGAGAATACTACAGATGGGTTCTCTTCCTGGCAGATACACTTCTAAGCCTCGGCTAATTTACCAGCAGAAATTAAGACGGGAAAACAGTAAAGGTTGAACGTAAGACTAGCAATCTCTCGCTACGGGAACTCCAAAGCTTGTTCTACTTGGAAGGCAAAAGAACTTGAGAAAAAACATGAACTCTAGTTAGTGTCGTTTTGGATTTGCATCACGCTAGAATGAAATTAACAAACAATAACAGTCTACTGAAATACCAAGCACTATGTGATGAATTTGCAGAAGTAAGAACCCACGAGTTGGCCATTGGATCGGGTCTCAGTGGATTAATGGTCTACAAGTTAGCTCGCCTTGTAACCAGAAGGTCCTGGGTTTGACACCCTGTATTCTGCGCGTACTGCTGAAAAGTCCTTAACTAGGATGAAACAGATATCCAGTACTCCCAGGTTTTCCAATGGTTCTGATGACTCATAATAAAGTCCTGTAACTTGGAGTCAGGCATTCGGCCCCTGTTGACATATCGTTTCCTAGTGCCGACGCTTCAACGATATCTGTTATTGAACAATAAGTGGAGTGCTATATAACTATTATGGGCACCCGACAGTTGATTTTAGAGACAAAAGCAGAAAGTTATGTAGTATTCAACAAAAGAGTGGAAGTATTGGTATGAAAATTGACAAAATGAAACTCACTACTACATTTGAAGCCATTTGGCAGAATACTCGCTTTACTAGTGAGAAGGAACTGTAGAAACGACTCATAAAAATACATATTAGGCATGCAGATGAGATGTAATCAATCAAGTGATAACCAGAAGTTGGGAGGATGGGTCAAAAATTTCTTCTACCTTGTACTCCAGGGTGAAGTAGAAATGACTAACACCTCTGTTCTCAAAGTGACACTGAAGCACAGACATTTAACTATGTGTGAAAGAACTAGTACAAAGGGTGTGGAAGATTCGATTGTTTTCCATCAGTATCCTGATTTTAAGAAACTCTTAATTTAGCATTATGCATCAAAATTTCGTCTGAACAATTTTAAAGAATAAGCAAAATTTTGCTAAGTTCTCATAACCCATAACGATTGAAAAAAACGTGAGCACAATTATGTCGGTAACCCTGTTGCCACGATTAATTTTCATAAGAAAATTGATAAATCTAGTCAGTTAAAATGTTTTTCAACCTTCCATACTTTTCAACAATCTATTATCTTTAATTGGTGGATGGTGACTAGCAGTGGTATCCAGGATGCGCATTTCGTCCTATTTAGGACTCGTCCGCCAGCTGGATGTACCTGCATTCCCAGTCAGAGAGTGACGATGTTCCCACCGAGGATCAAACCAAGTACCCATAGTTTCAAACGCCAAAGCGTTATCCACTAGACCACTTGAGCCGCAATAAGCGCCTCTTTTGCAAAGGGTCATATTAATTATTCAAATGAAATTTTAGATTTTCCCTGAAACCAAGCACTTCGGTCCAATCAATAGACGGGAAAATCTAAAATCCAGTTTAATAATTAATTTGCCCCGTTGTATAGGAGGTTGCTCTCGTGGCCCAAGTAGTCTGGTGGATATCGCTTGGGATTTTCGAAATATGGACACTGGGTCGAGCCTTGGTGGGAACATCATCACTCTCTGGGGAATGCAGGTACATCCAGATGACAAGTCCTAAATATGACGGAAAGCGCATTCTGGATTCCACTGCTAGTCACCATCCACCAATTAGATTCAAATTACATGCTCAGACATCGGCGAAGCATCTACATAAGAAGCCGACATGTGAACGTGGGACCGAGCATTTCGGTTCAATCGACTGCCGGGAAAATCTAAAATTCAATTAAATCTATTATCTTCTTTTTGTTTTTATGAGATAAAACAGATTTAAGTGTCCTGCAGACACATCCATATAAAGAATATAGAAGGCAAGAAAACATTAAAAAGAAAAACTCTAATCAAATGCTATTCCCTTTATTTTGTTTTTGTTCACCTTTATCTAAATAAAACAGATTTATACAATATGCAACCTTAATTTAATCAAGGCGCATAAATTATATTTCTGTTAATTAAAACAAGACCGTAAATAGAGTAGTTAAAATATCGATAACCTATGTTGACTGATTGGGAAGGCATACCTAATTTTGCGTCATAAAGAACAGTGTATTCCAAGGATACACTGTAGCTACAGCTTCTTTGTGAATATAGTTGAGTGTGTGTATGTGTGCAGTTGGAGGGTATTTCCTTCCTAATGATATTGTGAAACATTTTCTCATTCACCTAGTTTTCCCTACCTTTCTTTCTTTTAACCGCTCTGTAGGCATGCATGTATCATATATGAGAACAGGGTATTACGTCACTTACTCACACAATAAAGTTGTAACAACTACATTGTTTTTCCTTTACAGGAAAATAGATTTCAATAAACAGCCATGACTAAAATTTCACTAGGTCGGTCGGCCGAATGGTCAATGGAATTTATTGAAATAAATCCTACAACTCAGAAAAACACAATCATACTAGCATCGCAAGATAAATGCATCAGTTGGGGAGTTTGTGAAGCCAAAGAGTAAAGTCCGAATGTGTTACCCAATAGTTTTAGTAAAAGAAGACATACATACGTAATAATATATTTGTTTGAGAAATTTCAGTTGATTTCCGTTGATAAAATAATGCGAGAGTTAACAGAATAGATGTAACAAGTTACTGACATTCGAGGAAAAAACGTTCTTCCATTTATGCATAAAATTCATTTTGATAAAGTCTCACAGTGTTATATAGTAATATTTACTGATGACCACGTTTCAAGCCCGATTCATTGCTGCTCGTAATCATATCAAGGTACTCTACACGCACACACTAGCGTTTATAAAAATTCAACGCATTCTAATAGATATTTAGACTTTAATTCATCCCATCCGTTAAGTGTCTGTGATGGCAGGCTTAGTTAAGTGTCTAATAAACCGAGCAGTAGCACTAAGTAGTACAAGAAAAGACTTTAATGATGAAATAATGCAGATAGAAGAAACGTTGTTGTTAAATAACTTTCGTATATAATTCATTAGAAAGATCAAAAAAGTTCAAAAGCAAAATAAAAATAATTGTGAAACTGGTAATGATAACATAAGTAAGAGAGAATATGAGGCATCTACAGTTTCACCATATATGGAGGAGATATCTAAGACCCTACGTAGAATTCTCAATAAAGTAGGAATTAGGGTATCATCCAAGCCTACAAACTCACTCAGGTAGGACAAGGTCTGTAGGCTAAACGTCCCCGTATTTTGACCCAATTAGACAAAATAATATAGTTCACAAAATACCTTGCAATCACTGTGAGTTAGGTGAACTACATAGGTCAAACTAGTAGGTCGGAGGTAGTGAGATTGTCGAAACACAAGAATTTAGCTTAGGTTAGAGTGGCTGACCCCGAGAAGATGAGTAATTTAGAAAAAACAACTCAGCGATGGTACTGCATACATTAACACACAACCACACAATAGGGTGAATAAGAGAGGGTTAAATTTCTAAGAAGTAATATAGGTAGATGGAGAGAGAGAGGTTGATTACTGAATCCTTCTTCATAGAATCTACAACCAACACGTGTAATAGGAACGACTCATCGCTCATACCGGAAATATGGAAACTACTACTATCAATCAAATCAAGCGATGAAAAATAATGGGATCATATAAAGTAAGTTGGGAAGTTGTGAGAGTAGTGCCTTGAAATGATTATAAGTAGCAATGAATAGTGCTCGAAACGTGGTTAGCAGTAAATAATAATTACTTTAGAACACTGTGTGACCCATAATTGAACTATTATCTCCCACACTGCAGACGTTTCATTCTAATATCAAAAAACGTTCTGTTTGCTTTTTGTGTTTACTCAGGGCTGAAGTTTGGGTTAACGAAACACTTAAGTTTTAGTCATGTAAAACTGATAAATCTTATTTTCACTAGTTGGGTTTAATCAGAGAAACGTTAGGTGAAAGCCTGACTGTAGAGATTATGGCAATTTATTGCCCATGAATGGTACATGATGGACACCAGTTTACAAGCATTTTCAGTCTAGTTAAATGTTGTAATACACTATGAATTATATAGTCATAGTTACTAGAAACAGTCGTTGTATGTAAGTACTTTTATAATGATGACAACAAAAATACGAATAGGATGATTAAGCTCCTGGTAAAAAAATTTTCTGTGCTTAAAGCCAGTTTAAAATTTCTACAGTTATACGTGTTTGAATGATTGAAAATCATCTTAAATGCGCGCAATATTTAATCTATACGTCACAAAATAGTCGATATGATAAATCATTTCAAACATATAAACTGTCTATATTCAAAAGATTCTTATACTACTGACATTATTGTTGTTTAGGACAATGATAACTTCCAATGACTCATCACAACAACTAGTCTATGGGTAGATATGCAGCTAAGTAATATTGTTATAAACAATTTATAGAATTTAGGCATTTTCAGTTCAATAACTAGTTAGACTGCACAATAATATTGAAGTATTCAGTCAAAGTTATATGCAAAAAAGCTTAGAAATTGAAGTAACTATTATGCGAGTCCTTAAGACCAGAAAAATAGCTTTTTACATAGTACCATGACTTCAGGAAATCACCATTTTGTTTGAATACATACTTCAGATAAGTGAAAAGCGGAACAGATCAATAATCTGAATTGTTCAAATGTTGGTGTGCGGGGATTTGATTGATGGGTTACAGGATTTCATCATGAGCTGACACTGGTTAGAGAACCATTGGAAAACCTGGGAGTAATTGACTGTTTCGTCCCACTAGTAAGGGACTCTTCATCGGTACACACCCACCATCAGAGTTCCAACCCAGGACCTTCCGGTTACAAGGTGAACTCGTATACCATTTAGCCACTGGGACCCAATCCAAAGGCCAGTGCATGGATTCCAACTTCTGCCAATTCACGATATAGTGCAACCGCTAGCCAATGTCTTTGGCGAGTATTTGTCCTCACACCCAACCTGCTGCACCCTGCTGGTCATGACTTCCCACCTACTTGAATAGGGCCAGTCGCCAGTGAGCATCTCATTGATATCCAAATTTCCCAAACTAGGAGGAAACAGCTGTCCAGTACTCCCAGGTTTTCCAATGGTTCTCTAACCAATGTCAGCCCATGATGAAATCCTGTAACCAATCTGAATTGTATTTATACAAATTTTGAACAACTGGGGAGAAGACTTCCCCAGGCTCGTCTGAAAAGATTCTTATAGAGTTAGACAGAAACTGTAAAGTCATTCTTCAAAGCCTTGAATATATACACTTGTAGAAGTATAAAAGGATAATGTTTTATTGTCATCAGCCTTTCAGTTGGTTTCCTGAGATGAGGGTTTTTGGAAATTATTTCATTCTTCAAGAATTTGACTGTACCGTAGGACTTCAGGCTTCAGTCTTGAAGTTTCAATAGCACTGGTGTTTTTCCAATGAGGTGAAGTTGATGCCCTTGCGCCCAAACTTCTCTCTTCACTGGACTTACGACCAGTTTAACAGCAGAAGGCAAAGTATAACCAAGCAAAGGTACATTTTCAAGCGATCAAACAGCTATTTATTTATTTTATTATTTTTTTATTATTCTGATTACAGCTTGATGCCACACCGTATTTTCAGTACAAGTATGGAATTTTCAGCATGGATATTGGTAGCCCAAATTTTGCAGGCCGACCATAGATATCGAGTGTGTGTCGGCAGGGGATCGAACCCCGGACCATGTGCATGGTCGGTGAGAGTCCTAACCACTGTGCCACCGACGCACAGTTTATATTCTTTTACCAGTCACTAAGTGTGCGATTTTGGTTTGCAATAAAAAAAAATGAAAAACAATGTTATGAGGGCCGAGTATTCAGACATTAACACTAACAAATACAATGATTCTTACTGTGAGAATAATATTCCGTTGATACCTATTTTCTGCATCACACCATCACAATAGCTAAGCGAAACTTAGGAGTGCATTAGCTGGGGATCCAAACCACGTACCAAATCCGTGGTTGACGAGTGCTTTACTGCTGAACCGCAGATGTACAAATGAAGGTGATGGTCAATTCATTTTTAAAGACGAACCTGTTACCCTTTATGTCTGTGGATGGTGAATTAAAACAAAAAGTGTCTGAATCAACTGATCATTGCACAGTCTGAAAAAGTAGATCTTGATTCTGGATTTTCATTCTTACTTTTTTGAGTTCTAAGTGGAATAAATAACTTCAGTAGACGTTCTAACCATTTCACTGTATTCTCTGCTTTCAATTTAGCTGCCTTCACAATGACCCATAAACTTTCGTTTACTCTTCAAACTGTCTCCATATCACTTTCGGATTCAGACCCATCACTCTATTTCCCATTTGAATTTCTTATCAATAATAAGCCTCATTTGAAAGCAGTATTTTTCTTGAGATCTTTTTCCCA
>OX235274.1:50166756-50241768 GCA_944472155.2 Trichobilharzia szidati
TAGGAATTAAAGGAAACAACAATAATAAATAATAATCTTCACCCGTATTGTCTGCAGTTAAAACGTTGATACCTGTGTAAGTGAAAGAGCAGACTTCGCTTAGACTTTGTCCCACTAATGGTAATTCGTGCGTGTTACTGCTCCTTTCTCCTCTATATATTTACTTGGAATCTCGTCTTCTCTGTCTTTTCTGCCGACTTATTTGTTTTCAAGTATTGGTTTTGTAGGGATTTAGTTTGATTGGATGGAGGATTTCATCATCAGGTGACATCAGTTAGAGAACCATTGGAAAACCTGGGAGTACTGGACAGCTGTTTCGTCCCAGTTTGGGACTCTTCGGCAGTACAGACCTTCGAATATGTGTAATATTAGACTTAAATCTTTTCCCGAGTCCACTTACTTCACCATTATTTTCACCTTCATTAATACGTATTCATACTTGTGATTTTCTGTTGACAAATATCTAAACCCAACTGACCAGCCTAATTTCGGCAAATGTGACCACTTTGTTGAAGACAGATATCACGACATCACTCTGTTTAATTACCAGAAGTTACTCACTTACTGATGCTAGCAGTCGATTTCAAGACACTCGTTTCGTTCGACGCTAAGCTCTTCATCTGGCCCCAGTCTCTTTGAGAACACCATCACTCACCGAGAATACAGGTGAATACAGATGAAGAGTTCCATAGAGGAAGGAAACGCGCCTTCTAGATTCCACTGACAGCCACCAAACCCCCCCCTCCGGCCACCTAAATAAAGATTTTCACCCTCTCTGTTTCATTCAAAAATAGCTTAAAGTAGAAACAGACAGGAAAACTTATTTTGAAATGTTTTATATGTGAGAATTGAAATACTTCAGTTTCTTTTTTGAAAAAAAAAACAAACTATATGGATATTTCCGGTTTTCTAAACAACTTTACTAGTGTGTTTTTTTCCTGTACTAAATATATCACTTTTTTGAGTATAAGTAGTATTGACTTGTTATAAAACTTCTAAAAAAAATAATTAGCCTACTAGCAGTCAACTGATGCCTACCGAAAAAATTTTAGAAAATGACGTTATTCATTCTTCACTGAAGTGTGAAATTAGGTTGTTCTTTTCTTTTTTAATTTTTCATATCTTCTTTATAAGTGTTGTACTTGAAGAGTATCAGGTTGTTTGCCTGTCTGTTGCCTTCATCGTAAGAGTACATTTAATTTTCATCTGTTCCCCGCTCTCTCTCTCTCACCCTCTCTTCCTCAATGGCTTATTACATCCTTTTTGCAATCCATATTACTTCGCGCGGGGGAGGGAAAGGATTTGACAAAAAAGACTCTTTTTTCTCCTACAGTTGGTACTACTTTTCTTCTGTAAAATCAGAAATTTACAATTCACTCAAACTTTTCTCAGCCTTTTTCTCCACTTTGCACTATTTTATCTCACACCTACAATCAATCAATTGAAAATAGTTACACAATAATTTTAGAAACCTCTGAATAGAAGGTAATTTAACTCATTCACTAACTAATATTACTAGAAATTGGCAGAAAGAAAGACTGCGGATTTCCCACTTTAAGTTTCCTTCTCTGATTGTGAGACAAATTGTAGATAATTTTAGGACTTTTTACACTCTATTTTCACTTTAGTTAGCAGCTTTAGTTATTCCTTTTTTCGCGAAATGAAAGCGAAAAATTAAGATTTAGAAGATTGACTAATGAATAAAGAATACTCTATTCGATAACCTCTTCCTCATATTTTTTTCATTCCTTTACACTCCCAGGGGAACATAGGGCTTCAAGCTAGAGGCTTGAAGTTTCAATAGCAGTGGTGTTTGTTTTTACGGGATGCGGAGGTTGCTAGCCTCATGCTCAACCTTCTCTTTTTACCAGTTTAATTACTGGCTCAGTGAGGTAGAGGAGTGCGTCGGCGGTTGGGGATCGAATCCTGGACCAAATGAGACATGGTTGGTGAGCATCCTACGGCTGTACCACCGACTCACTCTTCCTCATTAGGTTCTACATTTATATGACCATAATGATAATTAAGGAATTATTGTTATCCATACACTAATGTTGTTTTAAATCACACTGAATCAATATTATAGACAGATAATAACAGATACAAAAGAAATTTTTCCTACTTTCTTGGTTATGTGTTTAGTGATGAGCTTTTCAAGGCAGCTGTTTTCAGTTAATGTGTTGCATGCAGCAGGTTCGATTTTTTCACCTTGACGCGCTTTTCGATTACTACGCTACACTCACGTAGCTACATAAAACTCTTATTTCTGTAGGATTTCTTGCCAAGAAGTTGCAAAAACTATTGTAATTATTTGCCTTTCAAACACTGAATCTGTGGATGTAATCTTGTTGACCGATAATACCTGTAACTATCTGCTTGGCACTTTGTGTCTGTCTAACACTAACTAATATCTATAATTGTATATATATTGATGGATTTACATGTTCAAGTTGGCTCAAGTCAGTGAGTCTTTTATCATTTTTGTTAACTTTAACTGACTGTGATACTACTGCTAACGTTTTGCTTTTTTTATTGTTGTTGTCGCTTGTTGCCCTTCCTGTTGTGAATTATTTTCCTGTGCTGATGTTGTTCTGATTGTTTTATTCCTTGTTTTCCTAGTTTTAAGAGGAGCAACACACAGAGGTCGCTTCTCTCTAAACTATATTTTAATGTAACAATCCCCTTCTCAGGCGTGAGGCTAGCAACCCCACCCTGTAAACAAAGTTGCTACAGAAACTTCAGCAAGATGAATCTCCTTGCGACAAAAGAAAAAGTCTGTGTGGGGACATGGAATGTCCGCACCATGTACGAGATTGGCAAAGCTGCCCAGATCGCAAACGAGATGAAAAGATACAGAATTCAAGTACAGGGGATATGTGAAAGCAGATGGAACGGAAATGGACTCACCAAATTGTCAAAGGGAGGGTCAGTGATCTACTCAGGTCACCCGAAAGATAACCACATGCACACTGAGGGCGTGGCTACCATGATGTTGCCAATGGCAACGAAAGCCCTGATGCAATGGGAGGTGATCTCAACCAGGATAATGACTGCCAGATTCAACTCCAAAGGAAGGAAAGTGTCACTAAACTAGCCCTTAAGTGGAACCCGAAAGTGAAGCGGCGAGTTCGTCGTCCAAAGGTAACTTGGAGGAGATCATCTGAAGAGGAGATGAAAGCATGTGGACGGACGTGGAGCCAGGTGAAAACTCTAGCAGAGTACCGAACACAATGGAGACGCGTGGTTGAAGCCCTATGTTCCTCTAGGAATTAAAGGAAATAATAATATTATTATAATGCAGCAGGTCCAGCTAATATTGATAACTTGACATAATGTTGAACCTATAAATTGATCTGTTCTGCGCTACTTCCTTTAATTTATCTAAAACACCTTTTAGTGTTATATTACTGCAAATTGTCTCTCTCCCTTACAGATGCTTTTCGAATGTAATCACCTATTGAAACTGTTGATTCAGTGTATTTTAAAACAGAATTAATGTTGTCAATAACAACAAATCTTTAATTATTATGTTCATATTAATGCAGAATCTGATGACGAATTTGTAAAAAAGTCACTCCTTTAGCTTTTGGAAGGCTTCGTATGCTTCTGGAAGTGTGTGGGCGGTTATTACTTCTCCGGTGCCCACACCGTGGAAGTTGGTTAGTTCTTCGGGTACCTGAAACAGAGAGAGGGTTAGTGTTACGTGATCGTAGATCCCAGAGGACAACTAATTGAGGCTGGTCACACACGGCCTGTATGAACTGGTTTCTGAGATTGGTTCCGTATTAGTAAACTTATCGCCGGTTACGGACCACTGTAGGGTAAGTCGGGATATACAATTTTTGGGGTCGACCTTTTCTAACCCCCTCTCTCCAAAGTAGAGAGACAGAATAGCTGGCTGGCATGCTGGTCATCTGAGTAAAACACCTTACTGCTGTTACATCCCTGTTCCTCAGCAGTATGACTTCACCCACAAACCCCCAACATAGTGTAACAGAAAATTCTTACACATTTCCGGTAACTGCTTTTAGTCTAATCGCTATCCTAACAACCTTCCTGGCATGGTAGGACCTGTAGGAACACTGGTTCCAGCCAGTGTAGCTTGTTGGGTCATTGGGATATGCAAGCCTGGTGACCACCACGTCAAGGTAGCAGCTATCGGTCGGGTTCAATCCTTTATATTTTTAATGGGTATCTTCAATGAAATCAAAATAAGAGTCCTTAAACGATTACTCCTCATACACACATACACAGATCTGTAATTATTTGCCTGAATTGAAATACTGAAAGGAATGTTTGCTTTTTCCAATTTCTGTTAGAAATAAAAACTCTCTCTACCTTTTTATGCTACAATAATTAAGATGTATTAGTTCCTTGTAAATTTTTACCAAAAAGCTAAGACAGTCCGAGTAAAACTCTCATGTACCAGAAAAATGTAATGTATAATTGTGCAGAAGGCATGATCCCATTTACTGATAGTATTCAGTCTGAACGAAACGAAGGATTAGAAGCATAACATTAGTTACTCAGTAATGTCAAATCAAAGCATCTGATACAGTCCTACAGGTGGTCAGTCACGAGTCCGAATACCTCAGTAGTAGCTAGGTGACCCACGTTCGAATCTCAGAAGGGATTTGAGGATTACAGATAATCCATCCAGCACTAAACTCAAGTCCAAGGCTTACTGCTGATTGCTTCTAATCATCTTACTGATAAATTATGTGGTGTGTGCTACTGACAAGCTTTATAAGTAGTATATACCTTCAGATATAAACATTTATATCATCTGCAAGAAAATTGAAAAGTAGAGAGATGGATTTAATGGTCAAGAGAAGAAATGAACTAATACTTGTATAACAATATAGAAAACGTGATGGAAGGAAGACAGAGAAGCACAATACCCAAGATATATGCAGATAGTGATCCTTATATGTTGTAGACACATACTGCTTATCTAGGGAGCATTGTCTCAACTACAGGAGGAACGGACGAGGATGTCAAATCGAGAATCGGGAAGGCGAGAAACACATTCATCAACCTGAAACCAATCTGGAAATCTTCGTCACTCAGCATCAACAACAAAATTCCGATTTTCAATACAAACGTCAAGTCAGTCAGTTGTTCTATACGGATCACAAAGAATATTTCCAACAGGTTTCAGACCTTTATCAACAACTGTCTTCGTTCCATACTCAAGATCAGATGGCCGGAAAGAATCACCAACAAGAAACTATGGGAACAAACAGAACAAGAACCAATCGCCCAACAAATATGCAAGAGACAGTGGAGATGGATTGGACACTCGTTGAGGAGGCTACTGGGTGACATCGCGCGTCAGGCCAGTGCTCGAGTGGAACCCGAAAGGGAAGCGGCGAGTGGTTCGTCGGTGCAAGGGTGACATGGAGGAGATCGTGTGAAGAAGAGTTGAAACAGTATGGACTAACATGGATACAAGTGAAAAGAACAGCAGAAGACAGAAGCAAGTGGAGGCGTGCAGTTGAAGCCCTATGTTCCACTAGAAACCCAAGGGAACATTAATAATAATAATAATACTGCTTAGATCTGTACATAGAGTTGCTAATAAATAATTCCATCGCCAAGCACTCGTGTATTCCGCCTTTACACTTATTGATCATTACTCTTCTGAACTCTAACTGTTAAGATTATTTGGTTTATTAAAAGATGGTGAGTGATACAGCTATCTGTAGTGATTAAAAATCTCATGTCCCTCCAGAGTTAATGATAAACTACTCATAGGCAAAACGTTTTGTTTCTCCAAGGAAAGGAATGATTTAATTTTTCAAATTAAAAGTTTTTTATCATGCTACAAAATGTCAAAATCAGGTTCAGATTTAATGCTTTGGAAAAGCCTGAGCATTAGTTATTTTATTTCTATTTTGATTATAGCTTGACTTCACACTGTATTTTTTGTACAAGTATGGAATTTTCAGCATGTGATACCGGTAGCCCAAATTTTTCAAACCGACCATTGATATCAGGTGTGCGTCGGCAGTGGTCGAACCCCTGCTTGGTCGGCAAGAATGACAAAACAAACTGAGGGTGTTGTTTAACTTAATTCCCCGTTTCCTGATGAGTGACTATGTTAGACTGAAATGTTCAGTTTCCTCAGACATATCAGCTCCTAGTGCAGACGCTTCGAAGATATCAAAGGATAAAAATGATGTTATCTGGTGGATGGGGACTAGCTGTGGAATCCAGTGGATAAGCACTTATTCCTATTTTGGGATTCTTCAAATGGATATACCTGCAATCTCCAGCGAGTGATGGTATTCCGACTGAGATGAGTTCAAGTCCTGAATGGGATGAGGTACGCACCCTAGATTCTACTGATAATCACCACTTCGCAGGAATTTAATTCATTCTAAAAGTAATCACTGATTGATATCAGTAATCAACCTCTGTATCTCTCCACCTACCTATATTACTTTTTAGAATTTTAACCCTCTCCCACCATGCTGTTGTGTGGTTGTGTGTTTATGCATGGAGTGCAATCCCTGAGCTGTTTTATAAATTACTTATCTTCTCGGGATAAACCATTCTTACCTTAGCTAAATTCTTACGTTCTGATAATCTCACTACTCCTAATCTACTAGTTTTGACCCTATGTAGTTGACTTAACTCACAGTCATTGCAGGGTATTTTGTAAATTATATTATTTTGTTTAATTGGGTCCACCAAGTCGTCTAGCGTACAGAGCTTGTCCTACCTGAGAGAGTTTGTAGGTTCAAATGCCACTCTAATTCGTGATTTATTGAAAATCCTACGTAGGGAGGGTCTCAGATGCCTCCTCATTATATGACAAAACTACAGATGCCTTATATTCTTTCTTATTTGTGTTATTACTGTTGGCTTCACCATCATTTTTATTTTGCTTATGACCTTTTTGATATTCCCAATAAATTTTATAGGATAGTTCTTTAACACCAACCCCTCTTCTATATGTTTCGTTTCATCGTTTAGGTCTTTTTTGTGTGCTAATTAGTGCTATTGCTCGGTTTGTTAGGCAGACACTTAACTAAGCCAGCCTTTACAGACAACGGATGAGATAAATTAAAGTCTAAATATCTATTAGCAGAATGCGTTGGTTTTTTGTAAGAGCGAGTGTGTAGCGCAGTTCACCTTCCTCTGTTCGTTTGATTTCACAATCTAACATAGCTAATTCTCCTTGTTCATTTTCCGATTCAAATGTGAATTTTATTCCTTCTACTAGTGAGTTTATGTGTGTGAAGCAGCTAGAGATATGTTCTGTCTTTAACACTGTGAAAGTGTCAGTCATCCACATATCTCCATCATACATTTGGAGTAGGATTAAATGTATTAAGAGCAATATTTTTCCAGCTGTCCATAAATATATCTGCTACGATTGGGGATATTGGTGATCCCATTGCTACACCTTCTGTTTGTCTATATATTTTGCCTTGGAATTTAAAGATAGTAGATGTGAGGCATAACTGAATTCCTAAAACAATTTCCTCAATGGGTAGCTTCATCCTATGAGTGAGTTCAGGATCTGCAGTTATTTCCCCTTTTAACTGCTTCTAAGGCCATATTGATTGGTATGTTAGTATAAAGACTAGTTATATCAAAACTAACCATTGTTTCATTATTCTCCTGTTGAATGTCATTTAGTTTATTTTTCATCTCATATGAATTAGTCAGCAAAGAGTTTGAACGATTTCTAATGAGGCATAATATTAGTGCTAAGGGTTTTGATGATTCATGATTAGGGGTATTTCTGAAATCTACTATTACCCATAATGGAATTATACTCCACCACAGTATACAAGTTTTATTCTTACATCTTCGATAGGTTAGTTTTAGAAACGCTATTCACAACTCACTTTTCAGCTCTCATCTAGGCTTCATTTAGTATTTTGAGTGATGCTGATACAGTTTCAATGCTCTTCGTTAGCCGACTTTCTTTATTGTCTGTCCTACAATGTCCCCAGAAAAAACATTACTGAAGATGTTTGGAACTATAGATTCATTCATCTAGTCATATTCAAGTGACAAAATTTAATTATGCTGTCTAGTTACACGTGTGTGTGTGGTGCCTATTCATCATTATCACTGTACGCATCAGATTACCATTAAAGTAATTACACTGTTGACAGTTTTTTGGAAAAAGAAGTACAATGTCAAGAAATTCATCATTCTTCAACCTGTAAGTTTGCCTAAAAGTTTTTCTTGTCCAGGAATAACAAAAAACTGAAGTTTATATTAATCATGAATGTTTCTGTCCACTGGAGTTGTATGACAAGATAAAAATGAATGAAAGTTTAAGGAGGGTGTGTGTGTGTGTGAAACAGAGAAAGTGAGAGAGACAGAGAGAAGTAGACGATACAATGAAGGTTATTCACATTATATTAAGTGATAGAATGATAATTATAGTTACAGCAATCAAACAGAGGTATTGGTGACTATTTCGGTGTTCGATCATACGAAGAAGAAATGAGTTCTGGTGAGAAAACGTGAACAGCAGGATCTGGTGTGAGTAAAATTACTAGCCGATGATAGTGACTGGTGGTAGTACTGAAACCACGAATTAATAGTCCCTGAAATCCATGGGCCATTGAGTCAGATCTCAGTGACCGAATGGTCTACAATTCTGACTTGGAACCTCGATGTGTGGATACTGATGAAGAGCTCCAAACTATGACGAAACAGCTGAAAAATAATAATCACAGATGCGCTGAAGGGTAATCATTGCTATTTTAGTCCCACCTACTATTCAAAGAAGTTAATTATGAAACAAACAACTTTCGAATATTTAAATGAACTTTAGATTTTCCCGTCGATTGATTGGATCGAAGTGCTCTGTCTTAGGTTGACATGTCGGCTTCTTGGGCCAATGCTTCGACGATGTCTGGGCATGCACTAATAATTTTAATTGGTGGATCGTGACTAGCAGTGGAATCCAGGATAACGCACATTTTTTCCTATTTAGGACTCGTCATCTGGATGTATCCGCATTTCGCAGTGAGTGTTGATGTTCCCACCAAGGCTTAATCGACGGGAAAATCTAAAATTGAATTAAATAATTAATATGACCCGTTGAACAAGAGGTGGCCAGCTCTCGTGGCCCAAGTGGTCTAGTGGATAACGCTCTATCGTTTGAAACTATGGACCCTGGGTTCGAGCCTCGGTGGGAACATCATCACTCACTGGGAATGCAGGTACACCCAGATGACGAGTCCCAAATAGGACGAAATGCGAGTTATCCTGGATTCCAGTGCTGGTCACCATCCACCAATTAAACTTTCGCATACATACGAATGAATGATTAGTTGACATAGAAGGAGGGAGAGAAATAGAATGATGCTGAGTACAATTCAAATAACCAGTAAACATCTTTCATTAATATGATAAAATCAATAATACTTGCAATACCACTATAAAACCACCCACAGTGACTCATTTCACCTGAATATATCTATCCGTATACAGTTGAAAGCATCAAATAATTATTTTAGTGAAGAGGAAAAATTCACTCATCAGATTATGACAATTGAATTAAACTCATGACCTAACTGTGAAATTACAAACAACCGAGACCAAAAAAAACTGTCCACTCTTCAATTATGTTGTAATTACATCCATTCTACTCAAAGTTTATTTATATTACTGAAATGTTTTCATGAGATAATAGCAATAATAATAATAATGATCAAAAAAATGGAAAAAGGGTAAGTCAAGCGTTGATAGTCCTTTCTCTTTTACTCTCTCTCTCATTCGGTGTGTCCCATTTTCTTTTGCTCCTGTTAACACTTAAGTGTATATTAGATAACTGGAGGCAATCGGCCACAGGAAGCCTTACCAGACCTAGGTTTCGTGCTAGTTGGCACTCATCAGCAAGACGTATCTGAAACCTCGGAGGAATTCATGTCCCTCCTGAGATTCCAACCCGCGTCACCCAGTACCGTCTGCAGTCAGAGACGTTACCACTGAGCTATTCGGGCTCCGTGGTTATTGGCAGACTGAATTCTATCAGTCAGGGTTGAAATGTGGCCACCATTCTAGGTAGCTCGCCATCACAATGCACATTGATTTGATGATATTAGATAGTTGGAGGCAATCAATGTGTTCCTTGAAGGTTGCAGATACGCCTTGCCGACTGGTGAGTGCCAACTAGCACGAAACCTAGGTCAGACTAGGCTTCATTTGGCCGATTGCCTCCAATTATCTAATATCATCAAATCAATGGACACCGTGATGGCAGGTTACCTGGAATGGTGGCCACATTGCAAACATGACTGATAGAATTCAGTCGGCACCGAAGAAAGGACGAGACACATCACACTAGTTACTAGTGTTCAATGAAAATCAATATTTAGCTGGTTAGACCATCATGTTGTTTTCTCAAAAGAGAAAATTTTAATAGAACAATTTTCTTTGATATTCGTTCCACTTAGATAATAATAATGTTCGACAATTTGATGTTCGCTTTTCAATTCCTGACGTCATCCGATCATTTCATTTTAGCTGTGAATTTGTCCCCTCCTTTACATTTATTGATACCCACTGAAGCACTGAAAGCTGACTCCATTATTGCAAAAGGTCTAGAAGGCGGGAAAGGTGCCTACTGACTGGAGGAAAGGCTACCTCGTGAAACCACCAAAGAAGGCCGACTTAGGACTTTGCAAGACCTGGCGAGGAATCATGCTCCTGTCGACGCCAAGTAAAATCCTGACTCGTATCATCCTGGAGAGAATAAAGTATGCACTGGATACAGAACTCCAACAAGAACAAGCTGGATTCAGGAAAGACAAATCATGTTCTGACCAAATTGCAACTCCACGCATCATCATCGAACAAAGCATGGAATGGCAATCAAACCTCTACCTCAACTTTATACACTTTGAGAAGGCCTTCGACAGCGTTGACCGAGAAGTAATTTGGAAACTACTCGAGTACTACGGCATACCCCAAATATTCATCAACCTTATTCAACAGCTGTACGACAACCGCACATGTCAAGTGATCCACAAAGGAAAATTCAGCGAAGCATTTGGAGTAAACACAGGAGTCAGACAAGGGTGCTTATTATCACCAATGATATTCCTAATTGTGGTGGACTGGATTATGCGTCAGACAGTGGGAAACGAGAAGACAGGGATATCCTGGACAGACGTGAAGAACCTAGAAGACCTGGAATTCGCGGATGATTTATGTTTGATGTAACAAAAAATCGAAGACTTACAAGCGAAAACCGACAAACTGGTGGAAGAAGCAGCACAGACAGAACTCCAGATGAACATAGATAAGACGGAGGTTATGAAAATAGCCAACCAACAACAACAGCAACATCCAGCGCCAATCACCATCAACGGGAGGGATTTGAAAGAGGTTACTTCATTCACTTATCTAGGGAGCATTGTCTCAACCACAGGTGGAACGGACGAGGATGTCAAACCGAGAATCGGGAAGGCGAGAAACACATTCATCAACCTGAAACCAATCTGGAAATTTTCGTCACTCAGCATCAACAACAAAATTCCGATTTTCAATACAAACGTCAAGTCAGTCAGTTGTTCTATACGGATCAGAAACTTGGCGGGTCACAAACAATATTTCCAACAGCCTGTTGCAGACCTTTATCAACAGCTGTCTTCGTTCTATACTCAAGATCAGATGGCCGGAAAGAATCACCAACCAACAAGAAACTATGAGGACAAACAAAACAAGAACCAATCGCTCAACAAATATGCAGGAGAAAGTGGAGATGGATTGGACACTCGCTGAGGAGGCCGCTGGGTGACATCGCGCGTCAGGCCATAGCTCGAGTGGGACCCGAAAGGGAAGCGGCGAGTGGTTCGTTGGTGCAAGGGTGACATGGAGGAGATATTGTGAAGAGGAGTTGAAACAGTATTGACTAACATGGATACAAGTGAAAAGAACAGCACAAGACAGAAGCAAGTGGAGACGTGCAGTTGAAGCCCTATGTTCCACTAGGAACCCAAGGGAACAACAGCAACAACAATTACAGTTATTGACTCGCTGTTGTTACAGCTTCTTCACGAAGGATACTGCCTGATTAGTATTGACAGAAATCACAGAAAAGCTGTTATTTTATACAGAAGGTGAAATTAAGGTATTCTCCAATAAACCCACACATCATTTTGGCGACAGTATTACATCCCAGTGTTTTTACTGGTTTACGTGTTTGTACGGTGACACATACATATGGAGAATCCATTGATCTTTGCAGCCGATGGGCTAGAGAACATGCTTACAAGTGTTTGTGAGAAGAAATGAAATCGCCTGATTTAATTGACCGCGGAAATAGATGTCAAATATCATCCATCGCAAAGCACATCATAGAGACAGGTCATAATGTGGTGAGAGATGGTTGCTAGCCAAATTGGTTGACAGTAATCGAGGTCAATGTTAGTCATGTGAAAACAAGGTCAATATGGACAGGTGGATACAGTTAACATATAGATGAACTGACACAGCCACAAGAGATGCAAGGTTAACTTTGTGTGAGGAACAACCAATCAACAGACTGTATTTTCTACTAACATTAACCTACAATAATGTACATCAAAATCTATAAATATGTGTTGATTTTCCGTAATAAACGATCTGTTGCCTGGCCCTTGTCTTCTGTTGTTACAATAAGGTTGATTTCCCCAGCGTCTTTATACCCACATATCAAACAGATTTGGGTCAGACACTCAAATCCCTTGAAACCTTAACCATAAAAATGGCTTACACACGTGTTATGTGCTCAAAAGTTATTCGTCATTTTCAAGAGTTACTTTGTGGACACTTGATTTGTTTCCATTTTCGGTTACGGATTTATGTGAGTTGGAGAATCACTGAAAACCGTTCAGGAGTAGTGAGGAGCTGTTTCGTACTAGTTTGGGAACCTCCATCAGTACCCACACACTCGGCTACAAGGCAATCTCTTAGACCTTTCATCTACTGGAACGCGATCCAATGATCATCGAACTCCAACTCCCACCGATTCGTGATTCTAACGCGACCATTTGTTATTGCGTTGAACCTGACTTGGTAATCTAATTTTAGAAGCGAGGTTCATTTTATTCAATGACCCTTGAAACCCTTTTTTCTTCACTCATTTTCCAACCAGTTATCTGTGATCGTGATTCGAGAATATTTTCATCTATATTGATAAAATTTTGATCCTTTAAACTTTGTTACCTTTTACATAACTATGTATGGCGACTAAGTGTGTGTGTGATCAGAATATCTGAGGTGTAGTGCGCGAATACACATTACACGTCTCAAATGAATTGCGCCATCTTATTGTTCTGTCTAAATTCCTTAAATGAAATAACTGCTTTAAAAATGAATTTGTAATATGTGTTACACTTTATCACTACGTTATTGCAGAACTTTATAATATGTGCGGTACGTTTAATTACATCACGTCGGACAAAGTAATAAAATTGGAAAGGATGGTCGCATCTCAGAGAGGGCACTATTTCCTCCAAGTCTGTAGTTGTTTATTGCTGATGATTGCCTCCAACTATATTACGTTGAGGCCGCAAAAATGTAAGCTCTATAGGTATCTGATCATATTACATGTTGATTGATAGGATTCACTTAACTCCATTAGGGTACTATAGAAATAACATTGTCAAGACGCCGACTAGTGTTCAGAGAAGAGTCCCTTTTCAGCGAATTCATCCACTTATCTGTGCAGCAGCAATTATATATACTTATTTTTATATGTCCAGAGGAACGAAACATCACTTGTTTCAAAAAGGATACTCTTCACATGAGTCTGGATTTCAAGGGAGACTTAGCTTGCGATATCCTCATGAGGAGAATTTCAGCGTCTTTGAAAAGAACTTTCATCCCAGCAACGTTAAGAGTAGTGTTCTCCAGTCAGTCTTCCATTGATCTGCAGATGCTTTAAGGACAAAACCTCGCATCTGGCTACTTTTATGTGCAAATATTAGTTCATCTGTTGCTGTGGAGCCGGGTACATTGGTCGTTCAACGTGTATCCTGTCCAAAAGGGTTCAAGAACACTATCCCGCATGACTGCAAATAGTTAAGAGTGGCTGTATAAGGAGTGCGATAATCAAACATCTCGTCAACACTGGTCATTCCATCTCAACAAACGCCTCCTTCAAAATGATCTACAAAGTGAAGAATAACCTACCAATGATAATACGCTTTCGTCTCCTTTGTATTGCTGAAGCCTTCGCCATTCAGTTAGAAAAACCAGAGTTATGTATACAAAAGGAAATCATCCAACCACTTCTACTATCATGGTAGCAACCGTATTGACTTCTATTGACTTGATTGATGCTTGTGTGCTTGCTTTTTTTTAAATCCTTATGAAATTTTTAATTTTTAGAACTATTACATAATTCTATAATTTCCTTTGTTTCTATGTACATGCTAATCACAACTCACTCATTAAACTATTCATCTTATTACATAACTGCATTACGCCTACTCAACTTCTTTTATGTGTTGATTAACATTAATAACTATGCTTTTTGACAAACGCATCACCACCAACCTCTTAGCAATCTCCACCACCCTAGTTGCGGTTTGATTATTCATCACATTTTTGAAATATCTTGACAACAATAACCATAACTTGTTTTTACTCCAATGAAATAAACCTAATGTTCACCCACACGTATAAGAACAAGTATATATAAATGCGATTGTACAGCTAAGTGAATGAATTCGTCGAAAAGAGACTCCTCACTGAACTACGTGTTTTGTTTTCATTCATGTCTGGATGGGGATTATTCATGAACCAACCAATACATAACATTACAAAATCTTCTGAAACTATGCTAGTATAACCTTGCTTAACAAACAGAGTATTTTTCTCCTCGACTTATTATCCCTATACCATTGCCTAATACATTATTCAGGTCAAACAAATATCATAATGTGTGATCTACTTGATCCCATTAATGATAATCAAAAAAAGAGCAAATCTGCACAAAACTATATACTACTGATAAGCTGATTTGAGAAGAAAGATGGATACCAGTCACATCAACTAGTGGTGCTTGTTAGCCAGATCAAAGTGGTCTAAACACTGGAAAGACATTTCATTCGTTTAGGGTCGGGTTCATCAGCTGTGTACCCGGTATGACTCAGTTAAGACAGCCAAATCACCACTCCAAATCACCTGATTTTTTGCTATCTATTCTACTTGAACGAACTGGTGATCACCTTGATGTGGCTAGTAAGCAGTACTGGTTTAATGTTAGTGGTATACAATTACTCATCTCATTTAGTTAGTAGTATATGCTTGTATCACTTCAGAAATGGGAAAATCTGCACCAGCAACAATTTTATCAGCTTACAGAGAGCATAAATGCACCAGTTCATTTTTGCCATTCGGAACTGCCTGTCTAAATATGATTTTATAACTTAGTGAATACACTTCATCAATGAACATCTAATAGCACAATCTGTTTCGATGTTTCACTTCATCTAACATATATAACATCTAACATAACCTGAGGGGAGTACTGGACAGCTGTTTTGCCCTAGTTTGGGACTCTTCATCGGTACGCACCTACCGGGATTCGAACCCAGGACCTTCTGGTTACAAGGTGAGCACGTGGGTTCGAACCCCGGTGGGTGCGTACCGATGAAGAATCCCAAACTAGGGTGAAACAGCTGTCCAGTACTCCCTTCAGGTTTTCCAGTGGTTCTCCAACTGATGTCAGCTCATGGTGAAATCCTCCATCGAATCATATATACTTACCTATCTTCTGAAGTATTACTTCATCATTTTCTGCTTCTTCAGCATCATAAACGTCCCGCAATGTCTGGCACAACCGTTAGCCAATATTTTGTCCCACTTGGTGGACCCCGATTGTCACGACTTCGCATTAGAACTTTAGATAACTTCCTGTACAGAACTAGTGGTTAGTAAGCATCAGATTCATCTTCAAGTGTTGGTTTGTACGAATTCGACTGGCTACAGTTTGGATCACCGGCTGACATCAGTTAGAGTCAGTATTGAACTAGGATGAAGCAGCTGTCCAAATACCCCCTGGTTTCACAGTCGTTTTCTAACTGTCTTCAACTCATTTGATCAAATCTGTAATCAATGAAATGCTTTCAAACCAACACTTGACAATAAAATTTTATTAAATCAGCTGAAAGATACTCATCTCTCACTCGCTAATAAACACATGCACGCACACACACAAACACACACGAAGAGCAACTTATGAAAGGCGAAAGATAAATAGATAAACTCAGCAAAGAAAATTGAAAGAAGAAAACGTGGTGGGTTTTTCATCTTGCCAGTTTAGAAAAAATTCATATATTTTGCCAAATAAATTGAAGGGAAGAAAGAGGAAACAGAGAAAAGAGAAAAATCACTTTGCCACACACACACACACACACAGTTAGTATTTATCTCGTTTTTTGTCCTCCAGAAATTCCCCTACTTATCTGATCAATTGATCTAAAGTTGGCATAACTAACTAAGGCAGTGGTGAGGGGAATAATATGCTGCACGAACACGTGAAACACCGATAAATCAAATAACAATTACAAAATATATATATTAGGGGGACAAAAAGCAGAAATAATACTTACTGGAGAGTGTGTGTTTACTAGAAACAGCAGCAGAAGCAGCAGCAGTCGTGATCATTATGATGAGAAGAAGAAACACAAGAGCGTGAAGGAGGACAATAGGGGTATAGCTATTGGGGAAAAATGTTTGTTTATTCCCACTGCACTGGTATTTTTTAACCTCATTTTACTTTATGCTTTAACTTAATGAATTGAAATCAGATGTTTGAATTCACACAGGTTAAGTTATTAAGTATTATTTTCATTCTTATTATTATGCGTCAGAAATATATACACTAGGCAGTAATAATCTAGATACTACTAAGAAACTATTTCAGTAGTTTGAATTTGTTCGTGCCACTGAGAGATAGGATGTTATGGAGAGAATTGATAATAGAACTGTGTAGATAATGATGATGGCGATGATAAAGAAGATTTTTAGCTCATATGCCTTTATGTTGCGTGTTCTGTAGGGTTTAATTGCGAAGCTTTCATCATTGTGTCGTTAGCTTGTACAAACAAGGCATTTAATTCGGATTTTCAAGCCTTAGTTTGCAGGAATATGATTGTTTTCAAGTTTTTATTGTTATTTTGAAACGCAAATTCAGTAGAATATGAGCAGTGATAGAAGCGCCATATAAAGTCTCATAGTCGGCACTAGGGTTAAGATACTTACTACTTGAGCTGCCAGACCTAAGTGGATTGTTCTCTTAAGGGACCACAGCTCGCCTGAGTCTTTGACTTAGTCTTCACTGCTCTTCAAGGCAGTAGAGAAGCGTCAGCAGCTGCATTTCCATGGTCTCCAGTGAACACAACAGGTTCACATGCTGTTACACGGTTTCAGATTCTAGAGCTCATGTACAACATAAGCTTTTAATCAGGATTTACCTGCTCCCCTATATATACTAACAGTTTAAATGAGATAAGATCTACCGACTAATCAACACATGTGATTGACGCGACGCATGTCTGATTTCATTTATAAATGATAAAATGAAGGTGCACTGAGGAACTAGGGGAAACTAAGTGAAATACTATGCTCACCAACCATACACATGATCCGGATTCGATTCCTGGACGACCCACTTCCTAACCAGAAGAAAAAATGAAATTGAAATGAAGCTATTATATATTGTACTTAAATTGACGTAAACTGACTAGGCATGAACTAATATGAATTAAAAAGCCATTCGAAATCCTAGATTTCCGAACTCGTCAAAAGTGTGAGTCCACAACCCCATACAGCTCGCATGTCAAGACTGTCAGACCTCTGAGCAAGCACATTACCGTTCACCTTATGGTTCAGATCATAACGTCCATTTATTTCCACAGGTTGCCAGTATAACGCTGTCACTTTATGTTATCTTTGAGTAATTGTTATCACTTGATTAAATAGACACTATAGGGTGAAACTTCTTGTTGAACTAGTGAGAAAGTCATCTCGAAGCTGCACATTACTGAGCAGTGCGGATCGTTTAACCCTTAATTTTTGGGATGATAATGTTAGGCAATAAGCTGAGTGTTCGTTTTTAACTATGTTGGTTATGACTGATAAAGTATCATAGCTTTTTTAAGTTGTTTTTTTTTCAACAAAATTAGCAAGCTGCTAATTTATGGTTGGTCTCGGTTTTGTGCACATCTTACGTTAGTCAGGAAGATATTTTTGAGGAAACCTACGCTCTCCCATACAGATTCAGGCTTATATTACCTAGTGCTGAATGTATAGACTGTACTACTGAGCTACTGTTTTTTTAGTTCCTTCACGTTCCCAGTGGAGCATAGGCTTCAAGCTAGAGGCTTGAATTTTCTGTAGCAGTGGTGATTATTTTTACAGGATGGGGTTGCTAGCCTCATGCTCAACCTTTCCTCTTCACCAGCTTTTATTGCTAGCTTAGCGTGGTAAAGGGGTGCGTTGACGTCGAACCGCGGACCATGTGCATGGTCAGCGAGAGTCCTAACTGCTGTGCCACCAACGCAGTTAGTTACTGTGGCGACTACTGAATACCTATAGAGCTGGGATTGAAACACTCAATAACTGATAAGAGGTAGGTAATATCATGATAATCCTCACTGTCAACCGAGTTCCATCGACCAACCATTGAGTGTAGTCACTAAGCTATAAGAGCCATCAAAACCTAGCTCTAGAGTCTCTTATCGATTGTCTACAGTTAAAGGACTGAAACAGGAAACTCTTCATTACACCCACCACTACTCATAATTTCTATAGCTTAGACTATTTTCCCTAGCGGAAAATTTCAGAAATATTCATAATGAGAAAAGAAAAATAGGTGTTTAAGAGTATCAAATTTCGAAATTGTTTATCCTGACTGTCAATTCATCACAAGTCTCTTATATAAAGTGTACTTCAAAATTATCATTAGAAATTCTAGTTATTCTCTCATCTAAATCCCCAAGAGGCAAAATAAATTTGTCATATTTAACTGTGTAGGTTGAGAAGAAATTCAAACAAATTTTTTAATCGATTCTTTAAAATAGAATTGGAGAAATAATATCCGATTGCTCTTTTAATCTGTTTATCTGTATGCATTATAAAATACAACTAAAAGTGAGCAATGACTAAATATGACTAAATCTGAGACTGGCACCAACTATAAGCTTTGGCTTTCATTTAATACACATTTACATCTGTCTTGGTAAGTGTGAGGAAGTATTGATGACATCATCTTCGCGCAAAACATCTTAGAGGATAAAGTTTCTGAGTTTGATATTTTATGAAACAGGTTCACATGTTAAGCAGTAAATGACTTTGTTCATGACCGCAGATCCTGATCGTAAATGAATAAGAACAATTAAAAGGCGACAAAGATAGGACTTCAGGTGGATATAAAAGAGACAGAGGTGATGAAGATATCTAATGAAGCATAACAGCAAGTCACCCCTTACACTAACCTGGCTGGCCAGTATCGTTTCAACTAAAAAAACTGCATGAATGAGGATGTTACAGCAAGTCAAGATTGGAGAGACGAGAAAGACGTTTATTGATGTGAAATCATTGTGGAAATTGAGCTGCATTCAGCATAAAGAACAACACTAATGTCAAATCAGTGCTTCTGCATGATTGAGAGACTTGCCTCAAGCATCATCAACAGCTGTCTTTGCTGTTTCAATACTGAAGACTAGATAGACAGAAAGGATTGATAACAATTAACTCTGAGAACGAACTAAACAAATACTTATTGACCAACAAATATGCCGAATAAAATGGAGATGGATTGGACATACACTGAGGAAGTCCTCCAGTGAAATCCTAATGTAGAGCAAACAATGAGTTGGACGTCCGGGGGTGACGTGAATTGGGTAGCAGGAGAAGGATTATTAGTATTATATCATTGTTCCCTTTAGATTACGGGTGAAACAGAAGGCTTCAACAGAACATCACCACTTTTTCCTGTTCTCCGAGGTCCTCTTCAACTGGCCGCACGGCTGCCTATAGTCTCTCGTCTACTCCTAACATGATGTCCTCCATGTCACCCTCGGACGACTCAGTTGTCATTTCCTATTTGGATTCCACTCGAGGATGTGCCTGACCCACGATATCAGTAGACAGTTTCCTTCGTGTGCGTCCGATCCATCTCAATCTTCTTCACCGCATTTGTCGACCTACAGGTTCTTGATTGATTCTTTCCTAGAGTATCTTGTTGCTAATCCTCTCTGGTTAGCCATCTGATCTTCAGTATCGAGACGGCGAAGGCAGTTATTGATAAAGGTCTGAAGTAGCTTGCTGAAAATGCCTTTCGTGACGCTGCAAGTCTCTCACCCATATAGAGGGAAATTCAAATGTTTTTCAGGTGTTGATTTGTAGGGATTTGATTGGTTACAGGATTTCATCATGAGCTGACATCAGTTAGAGAACCATTGGAAAACCAGCTAGGAGTACTGGACAGCTGCTTCGTCCTAGTTTGGGACTCTTCATCAGTACGCACCCACCAGGGTTCAAACCCAGGACCTTCTGGTTAGCAGGCGATCTCGTAATCAAATGTTTTTCTTTACGCCAACTGCAGCAGATTTCCAAACTGATTTCAGAATGATGAAGGTTTGTCTTACCTATTTGACTCCGGTTTCGACATAATTCTGAATAAATACTATTGGATCCTTTGTTTCTTTTGGTAATAATGTTGTGTAACTATATGTGAGATCAGAGATGTTTGATATTTTTGCTTCTGTAGTGTAATATTTCTGAACAGTCCCTTTGAATATAGATTTCTTCAAAATCTGACAGCAGTTAGAGAATCCAAGTTTTGGTTTGCAATGATTTGATTGACTGGTTACAGGATTTCATCATGAGCTGACATCGGTTATGACTGTTTCGTCCCAGCTTGGGACTCTTCATCGGTACACAACAGGAGGTCCTTGGATTCGAACCCCGGTGGGTGCGTACTGATGAAGAATCCGGAACAAGGACGAAACAGCTGTCCAGTAACTCCCAAGTTAGAGAATCATTACAAACCATGAAGCACTGAATAGGTATTTCGTCTTACATTCTGTAACTCTTCATCAGTACTTACTCATGACCTATCCACATGGGGATCGAATCCAGGAACTTTAGACTGACAGGCAAGCAGTATTTACCACACAGCCACTACTTTAGAACCCAATAAGCTATGGATTCTAACTTTTAACTTGAAAATAATCGTACCTCTATCAAATCTAACATTTCAGAGTTTTCTTAACTATTTTAATGGACTTCTTGGAAATTGTTTTTATCCTGGATTTTCAGATTTTTTTTAAAAATTTGTTCTCCTTAATAAATGATTCAAAAATAAAGAAATTTACCGCAATTATTCTACAAAAAAATCTATTCCATATCTGTTATTTATTCGCGCATTTTATCATGCTTTCATCGACAGCCGAATTCAATTTAACACCAAATTAAAATGCCGCCATTTTCAAAAAAAAGGAAACAATACTCTGATCACTTTGACTAGACTTACAAATTAATTTAAAAAAATTATTAAACCTACCAGGAAGAAAGTATTTACATCCTTTTCTTTCACACACACACACACACACAAGAATAAAATAGAGCAGTAGTAGTACAATATTAGAGAAGAACGCCGCTCAGATATTATGTTGACACTGGTGTTACTTTTTGTTTAAAGTGGGAAATTAGGTCACAACAATGTTTTTGAGAGTTGATCACGGACTGATATCTGTTAGAGAACCATTGAAAACCAGTGCTGGAGTACTGGACAGCCAGCTGTTTCACCCTAGTTTGGGAATCTGCGGCTGTACGCACCCACCACCAGGCCTCAAACCCAGGACCTTCCTGTTACAAGGCAAGTAAGCTCGTATACCATTCAGCCACTGGGACCCGATTCAATGGCCAGCCCATGAATTCTAACTTCTACCAATTCGTGATTTAGCGCGACCCCAACCGTTGTCGTTGGTGGGACATCCATCCACACACGTGACATTCAACTGGACCTCACTGGTCACGACTTCTCACAAGAACTCTAGGAAGCTCCATCCTGGGTTCGAATCCCAGTGGGTGAGTACTGCCGATGATTCCCAAACTAGGATGAAACAGCAGCTGTCCAGTACTCCCTGGTTTTCAATGGTTCTCTAACTGATATCAGTCCGTGATCAACTCGTAAAACATAACTAATCCTTACAAACCAAACTATAGAAAATTAAAACACTGTAATAGTCCCAAAGACTGAAAGCTCAAATTGTTTACCTCGTAACCTGAAGGCTACAGCTATCATCCGCAACAAGGTCATTGGTGCGTATTGCTGTTCGTCACAGACCAGGACGAAAAACACCTATCCAGCATTCCATGGACTTCATCGGTAGAACACTCACCAGCCATGCAGGTAGTCCAAGTTTGATTCTTTTTATTTTGATTTTGATTATAACTTGAAACCACACAGTATTTTTGATACAAGTGTGGAATTTTCAGCATGTGATGTTGGTAGCCCAAATTTTGCAGGCCAACCATTGATATCAGGTGTGCGTCGGTCGAGGATCGAACTCCGGACTATGTGCATGGTCGGCAAGCGTCCTAACTGCTGTGCCATCGATGCACAGTCGACTCACTGCCAAAACCCACTGAGTTTACTAGTTAGCAGTAAGCCTGGATATTAGGGAAAGTCGGATGTGAGGCTAACATCCCGGAATAAACAACACCACTAGTTCTTAAATTTCAAAGATTAGAGCTTAAAGCCTTTATGTTCCATTCCGAAGGCAAGGAATGAGAAAAATATATTATAGTGGTTGACATCAACAAGGTTACAGCAAAAGTGCTGAAAAGTAGAGAATATGATTATGGAATTTATAATTGGTCAGAGATTCTTATGGACTTCCATCAGATAAAGGCGCATTGAAAGGATAAAGAAACAACCATATCTGAGACTTATTTATCGGTAGTACCAAATCACTCACTTCATCTGATATGACTATGAAACTCGATGACTCATTCTTACCTAAGTAAGTATTGATTTTCAGGGATTGGATAGGCTAGAGACATTCCCACTGAGATATCTAGGCTCACAATAGACTTCTTGTACGACTAATAACAGATACACTTTTGATGAGTACCAAGGAGCATGAAACCTACCTAGGCGCACAGATTCCTGTCAAGTGTTTCCAACTATCTAACATTATTTCCTCTTGACTTTCGATTCGAGCAACTACATCGATTGTGTTTTTATCACGGAGGTGTGTTTATGTTACAGTTGTAATATGACCAGATAAAGCGTTCTTACAGATAAAATAGTAGTTAATCATTCTTCATTTTATCTATAAAAACACTTATTACTTTAAAAGTCACGCAAGCATTTCAACCCATCTGTACTTCAAAAGAAAAAGAATGATAATCATAATAATAAATAATGTAGCGTAATGGTTCAAATTACCGCTTAAAATGGATGTGAATATGTACGCTAAGTGTTTAATGATAACTAACAACTTAAACAAGCATATTTGTTTGATAACATCTGTCGTAGTGGAACATTAAACCACATCGTCGTAAAAATTGTCTACTTGATTATAACTAGTTGAAGACATCTGGTACAGTACCTGCTGTCATTCTGTTCTAGCAACAGATAATTTTTTTTAAAAAAAGGCAATTTAAAATCTCATTGTAATCATTAGAAATATTAGAATGTTGAAATGTTCACCACTTTTCACTTTCTTTTGAAAAGAGTGTATTTCAGTCAGATATTTCTGACTGATTCGGCAGAAGGATATTTTGATACAATGCAATGTTAAGTAGACAGAAATTGAACTCGAGGAGATTTCAAGTGGCAATAAATTCAGAAATAGAGAGAGTGAGGATATTATTATTATTGTTCCCTTGGGTTCCTAGTGGAACATATGGCTTCAATTGCACGTCTCCACTTGTTTCTGTCTTCTGCTGTACTTTTCACTTGCATCCATGTTAATCCATACTGTTTCAACCCTTCTGCACACGATCTCCTCCATGTCACCCTTGGATGTCCCACTCACCGCTTCCCTTTCGGGTTCCACTCGAGTACTGGCTTGACGCGCGACGTCACCCAGTGACATCCTTAGCGAGCGTCCAATCCATCTCCACTTTCTCCTGCATATTTGTTCAGCGATTGGTTCTTGTTTTGTTTGTTCCCATAGTTTCTTGTTGGTAATTCTTTCCGACCATCTGATCTTGAGTATAGAACGAAGACAGCTGTTGATAAAGGTCTGCAACAGGCTGTTGGAAATATTCTTTGTGACCCGCCAAGTTTCTGATCCGTATAGAAGAACTGACTTGACGTTTGTATTGAAAATCCGAATTTTGTTGTTGATGCTGAGTGAGAAAGATTTCCAGATTGGTTTCAGGTTGATGAATGTGTTTCTCGCCTTCCCGAGTGAGGATATACGCCATAGCAATTCAAAGTTGACTCGCTTTTTATTTCAGTATACGTGAGTAGATAGAGAGAGGACACGGTCAATTATAGTTTAAATTTCCTCAAGTAGTTGATTTTGTATTATGCACCTACAGGAATGCTGATTTAATCATATCAAATATTATGTTTGGCTATTTTAAAAGTGTTATATTAAGTAATTCCATATTAAGTGACAGAGCACAAAAACTAAGTAGTACCAAGGAAAATTTAAGACAGGAAGTGATACATATAAGAGAACCTTTGAAACTTAATAATTACCCTCATAAATTAGACAGGAAATATGTAGTGATAGTGATAATAATAATAATGATATTGATGACGACATGCATGTCAAACATGTGCAAGACAACACCAACAATAAGGAACCTAAATCATCAGTAGTAATTCCATACAAAGAAGGAACCTCGGAAACCACGTTACGCAGAATTCTCAACAAGGAAGGAATAAAAGCGGCTGGCATTCAAACCGACAAACTCAATTAGAAACAAGTTTTGTCGGTTAAAGGATCCTGCCAGTGGAGCCTTTAAAACAAAACAGTTTAGTTTATCTAAAACCCTGCCTGCAATAATTGTCAGGTCAAATACATAGGTCAAACTAGTAGAATAGGGACAGTCAGACTAGCCGAACATAAAAACCTAGCAAAATCTAGATTAGTTGACCCGAATAAGATAAGAAATCTAGAGAATAGTTTAGCTATACCACTCACTACATGCAGTTACACACAACCATACAGTAGGATGGATGTGATAAGATGACAGTTTTAAAATCTAATGTCACAGGGTGGAGGGAACAGGATTTATAACGGAAGCTTTGTTTATCGAATCAACTGCAAACCAACACGTGTAATAGGAATGATTCAACACCTGTCCACCCAGATATCTGGAAAATTCTACTACCCTAACGACGACAAATAGGAGAGGACAAAGAAAACTATAAAACTCAAGTTTCAAAGTCGTGTGATTACCATTGATATGATTATGAACAACAAATTTTGTTCGAAACGTCATCCAGTAAATAATAATACTGTTTCACTGTGTGATACATCTAATAAACAAACTAATATGGAATTACTTACCACCACAGTGCCCAAGTTTTACACATATATTAATATGTTCTATTAAGTGTTTTTTTGTTACTCTGGTAGAATATCTGTTTGTCATGTTAACTGTACTGTATGCGCGAAAACACCTCATGATAGCTTTTAACCTCAATCTTCAGAGAACAGTTTCAATAGGCTAATATACACTCAGATGAGAGCTAACAGTATCTATCATGTTAGTAGAATATATGTAGGCATAAGATGTACAACGAACTGGAATGCAGACACACTATTATGCGCGCTCTCTCTCGCTCGCTCTCTCGCTCTCTTTCCCTCTACATACATACATTTCTTGAAAAAATGTCAGACATTGTTAGGCCCTTATAACATTTAAGTGAAAGCTATCCTTACAGTAGTAATAATAATAACAATAATAACAGATAACCTTATCAATTATATCGTTTTTACTGAAGAAGAAAACATACAATGACGTCGCTTGTATTGAAAGTTTCATTTTGTGGAAAAAGGCAAAGCTGAGATGCATAACTGTAGTAGGAGGACATTCCATTCCAAGGCAACTCTAAGTGTTACTGAATAAATGTCGTAGGCTGTTTTTAAAATATTTGGCATTTAAATACAAGGTATGGAGGTATGTACATGTATATATCCTTTTTTTCTGATTAGGGAAATAATTTACAGCACCAGAGAGGATATATGTTATTACGATACAAACCTGTCGCGCTTTCGTCTCAACATATTTGATGAATAGGTAGAATGGAGGCGGTCGGTTATAGTTTGGCTTCCTTCAGGTAGTTGATCATTGTATTCAGGGCTCAGAGGAATACTTCTGGCTATTTTAAAGATGTTCCAGGATTAATCACGAGCTGACATCAGTTGGAGAACCATTGGAAAACCAGCTGGGAGTACTGGACAGCTGTTTCGTCCTAGTTCGGGACTCTTCATTTGTACAAAACCACTGGGGTTCGAATCTAGGACCTCCTAATTACGAGGCGAGCTCGTAGTGCATTCAGTCACTGGGACCAAACTTAATGCTCCACATGAATTCTAACTTCTTTTAATTCGTGATATATTTAGCGTAACTGCCAAAAAAGGTGACTGTCAACTGTTTTGTTAAGCTAATGAAATATTTAATGTGGAGTTTGGAATACTAAGCACGAAAATAACTCGCGATAACTTTTATCCTCATAATACGGTTCTAGATGTTGATCTGTCTTTATTATGGTAGAAAATTCCACTTCCGTTGAATTTTAATCAATTTCGGGTCATCACTGAAGTGTAAAATAATAATAGTGCTAATAACTAAAAATTATACGACAATTGAAATAATGACACGATGAATTATAAATAGACGAAGATAAAGAATACGGCATTTAGAAGACAAATTTCGCGAGATGATATTGTCAATTCGTAGTTTCTTTACAACCGCTTTACAACTAACATGGTTGACAATAATAAAATAAAGATCATGACAATTACTCAGTTATTTAAAAAACAAAAGTACATACTGTAACAACAGAAGACAAGGGCCAGGCAACAGATCAGTTTTATTACGAAAACCAACAGGTATTTATATGTATTTTACGTACATTAATAGGCTTCTGCCCGCAGAAAGAAGGCGGTCTTCTGATTGGTTGTTTTGCAAACAAACGCAGTCTTCTGCTTTCTCGTTCTCGATATTTCTCGGAAATGCGAGCCACTTGTCTGCGAATCATATTTGTCCACGTCTAGGTCAGCTGCGATCGGTTGTTGAATCAGCCCAGATTAATTTCCACCAATCAGCGTAGATCAATGTCTACCAATTGGCTAGCAGCTTGCTCTCACCACAATACTAATGACCAGTCACATTTAAAAAGGTCAAGTAGTTCATGGTAGGCGAAGGTTGAAGTCTATTGATTTTTGTACACACAGTTTAGGATGTATGTGATTAATCCAAAGTGCCTCCATCACCTTCAATAACCTTGAATTAGAGTTATGTGAAATAATTGTGAAACAGTCATTAATATTGATTTTGTGACCTGACATTAATAAGTGTTTTGCGATGGATGGTGATGCTGGATTTCTATTCAGATTAATTACATTGAGATCTTCGATGTGTCTTAATAACCATTTTGGACTATGTTCTTGTCGCCAACCATATTGGAACATTCTATTGGTTCTACCTATATAGGTGTGTATCACCGCAACCGCAGGTGAATTTGTCGATACAGTTTGAAGTAGAGTCCACAGAATTTTGCCCTTTAATCGTAATTACAGGGATCGAAAATGTTCGGCACGTGATGGAAAGAGATTCGGCATAGAATGTGCATTTGATGGCTGACCGAAGTCTTGGAGCTGTCAACTGGATAATCTCGTCGCCCTTGAATGGTAGGTTAATAAAGGTAGCTTTCTTTGGTACAGAATCTGTCTTTTCCAGATGTGGTCTTTCTTTACTGTAACAAGTGATAAAGTTTTCCGGACAGCCATTAGCTAATAAAACTGAATGTATATGTCGAAGCTCATCCATCAATGTGTCACTCGTACATATTTTTCGGACCCTTCGAAAACAAACATTTCACTAGGGAACGTCTATACTGGATAGGAACAAAACTGGTGAAATGAAGATATTGTCCACTCCATGACTGTTTACGAAAAATAGATCGCTGAATTGTTCCACCATCTCTCCTGGTCATTGTAATATCGAGGAAACCGAGTTTGTTGTTCGATTCGAGTTAGGAAGTCACTCGGATAAAGAAGCCATTTATTTCAGTATTTACACAGTCAGGTTGTAAATTTCCCGCTTAACACCATCTCTACCGTATAGAAGGTGAGAGGGCCAAATAGGATATCGTTGAGTTTTCGCACATAGTTGAACTAGCCTATAATCTTTTATTATGATGAGATACAATGAGGGGAGTGTTGACATTAGAGAGGGTGTTGCTAATCAGACAATATGGATTTAGACCATTGCGTGCATGAGTTCAGATGTCTGTCGACTACAATGGTAACGAGTTGACTTGGTGGCGCACTACTTACCCTACTGACAGCGTTTAATATCCTTCACAGCATGACATAGTCCTTTTTGTGTAGCTCAAGAAAGACTAAGGGAGAGCAATAAAGAACAAAAGATAATAGGTTTCCGTCGACTATGCTGAAACACCCGCTTGAAGAAGATATATGCATATATTATTGTCTCCTGTAGTTCCCAGGGGCAAATAGGTCTTTATATATATATATATATATATATATATATATGTCTCACTTCAAATGAAAAAAGCTTGTCTAGTTTTCCTCTACGTAAACAATACATAACTCTGTATTCAATACAGCTACATTAATTGCCCAACCAGATCTTCACATTTCAACTCTAACTGTTCTAAATTACCAAAAGAATGGATACTTAACAAAGAATACTCTTTTTGATAACCTCTTCATCATCAGGTTCTACGGTTATATATACATTATGATAAATGAATGAATTAGTGTTATGAACAACATTAATGTTTAAATAACGTCGAATCAATAATATTGATAGATTACAGCTCAGTAGCATCAACATAAAATAAGCTGAATGTCAGAAAAATTAAGAAAGATAATATTACAAATTCATGAATTTATAGTCTCTACTGAAGGCCAGCCAGGGCAGTAGTAGGGGCTGGAATTGCTTCTTTTGTACACAGAGCACTGGTTGTTTGAAGCGAATTTCAACAGCCTCTGCTTGTTTGGAGCATGTGGTGCTTCGATGACCTTGGCAATTTATTTGGCACCCGGTAGATGATAGAGAAGGATTCTTCAACGCTGGCTTTGTGGCCAGTTTGCACTAGATCGTCCAATATCGAACTGCTGATGATTTTCCACTACACCTTTACTTAACCATACTGGGAGATGTTCTCGAGCGAGCACGAAAAATCAAGTTCCTAGAGCAATGGCCGATGCAACTTGCTCCACCACAAAAGCAGTTGAATTACTAGATATAATTGGAAGTGGCTAGTCTAGGTACTTCATCTTTCAGTCGAGGTAGCACCATCAGTCGTGTATAGAATAAGAAGTGCAGTTCGCCAGCATTGAAAGTTCTTTGAACTGATTTTCTTAATTTCCTCGTAATTATCTCACTTGGTATATCGCCCTCAAATTGCAGTCATACGTATAAAGAGGCTTCTTGTTTACAGATAGTGAGTAGTCCTTTTCCGCCTTCTTTGTCATGTGTTTCTTGATAAATTTGTCAGGATGGCTATTTTCAATGAAAGTATCGTATACAATTCTTAATTCATCTTCAGTTACTTCTTCTGAGCATATAACTCTAACTCTGTGGCTGAGGGTCTTTACTAAATTTCTTTTGTACTTGAGAGGAACGCAGCTGTGAAAATGTGTATATTGTCCTGTCCAAGTACTTTTTCTATGCAAATGTCTTTTTATGCTACCACCTGGTTTTCTTGTAAGTAGGATATCCAGGAAGGCAATTCTGTCTTGGGATTCCTCTTCGCATGTGAATTTCATAGCCAAATGTACTTCATTGAATTCAGTAATTATTGTACTCCTATCAGAACCATTATCACAAAGAATGAAAGTTTCATTCATATACTGGCAATAAAATGAGAACTTTCTGATAAAGTTGTTCAAAGGTTCATTTTCTAGCTTACTTAGAAAGAAATCAGCCAGAATGGGACCCAATGGGGAGCCGATCGCCACCCCGTCTAAATTAGACAAGAAGTAAAAATAAGTAACTCATAGTGAGACAGTGTTCTTCATGAGACTGACAGGACGTACTACGAAAGCACTATGGTCCGTTAGTAGACGGTTATTGATTCAGGAATAGAGAAGAACGAGACAAGTAACCAAGTAGGGAATTATGTCTTCTTTTTGATCTGTAAGGTTCCTTTTCCCCGTATTCAAAGGTACTGAATGATGAATGCCTCTCGCTTCACTCATCCACCAGTGTGCTTACTAAATAACACGTTCAACACTAACGGCTGTCTTTTAATTGTTTACGCGCTATCGGTTGTTTGTGTCCGATAATCATTATGACACAACAGTTGGTTACTAAAATATGATAAAAGCCGATGATAGACCAAATCGCAGGGGAGATTTAAATCGTTCTAACATAGCAAAACTGTGACCTCAGGATTACTGTACCAGACTCAGTCATATATATGTGAGTCAAAAATACAATGCACATTTTAGAAAATAATTAAGTCTTGAACCGATTTCGCTATTAAGCATGATCTTTTCGCTGTTGTCAGTCCACTGACGTATAAATTAACATTGCCTCTTCAAAGACGTCACTGTATAAACTACTTATATCTTTTTTGTAAATATTATTATTCCCTTGAGTTCCAAGTGAAACAAACGGCTTTAACAGCACATCACTTCACCTTATTCCCTGTAGTTCTCCTTACCTGGTTCCATGATTGCTCATAAGCCCTCATCTTCTTCTCACACGATGCACTTTATGTCACCCTTGTATCTACGCACCCAACTCGTCAATCCGTATTCGGGTTCCAGTCAACGACATGGTGTCAGTGTCGGTGAACATTGAATCGTTTGTTTATTCGAACTGGTCAGCATTTTGCTGGAGACGAGAAGTCTACCGTCGCTTAATCGAATACTGGTTTGGCAAAGGAGTAGAGAAATACGGTCAGAAGTACATTGTAGTAACATTTATTTATAGACTTTGTTGACAGTGACTTGTAATTCTGTTCCGTTATCGGTGTAAGAATAAACAATCGTTTGTTATCCTAACGTTTTCCGTTGTTCTACATCAGTTACTGTGCGCAGTATTCTGTGTGTTAGGCACAGTCTTCTGAAACTAACGATAAGTTCAGGATCTCTTAGACCTGGAGAACTGACAACTGACTTGAGAAAAAATCGAACGCACACACACACACAAAGACACATGATACACTCCTTTTCTTTGCGTATATGATGCCTTTCATCAAAACATCAGACAGGACAACATCCAAAAAAAGGAAAAAAGAAATAAACATTTCCAGTAGTACTGTTGATTCGTTAAATAAACATTTCAACATTCCTCTGTACACACAAAAAAACACATAACAAACAGTAGTTGGAATAAACGAATAAGTTCAAGTGAATTTTAGGGCTTAAAGTATCGATTATGTTAAAACTGAAGCTTTCTAATAAAAATGACTTTATTCTCTAGTGTATTCTGATGATTACAAGGCTATAAAAGTTCATTGTGCCCTCGATATTAAGTACCATTATTATTATTCCCTTGCGTTCCGAGTGGAACACAGGGCTTCAACAACACAATTCCACTTCGTTCCGTTTTCTGCCGTCCTCTTCAGCTGGGTCCAAGATTGACCAAACTCTCCCATCTCATCCTCACACGATCTCCTCTATGTCACCCTAGGACGACCAACCCGTCGCTACCCGTTTGGATTCCACTCGAGGGCATGGCGTGCGATGTCATTCGGTGGCCTCCTAAATGTATGCCTGATCCATCTCCACTTTCTCCCACATATTTGTTCAGCGATCGGTTCTTGATTGGTTTGTTCCCATAGTTTTTTGTTGCTGATTCTTTCTGGCCAGCATTTGATCTTCAGTATGGGCCCAGGGAAGGAGGGAGCTATTGATGAGTCTGCAACCTGTTGGAGATCCTTTTCGTGGCACACAGTGCAAGTTTCTCACCCGTATAGAAGAACCGACTTCAAATTGGTGTTGAAAATCCGAATCTTGTTCCTTGTGCTGAATGAGGAAGATTTCCGAACTGGTTTCTGGTTGATGAGGGCGTATCTTGCTCGCCTTTCCGATTCTGACTTTGACATCTACGTCCTTTCCGCCTGTATTTGAGACGATACTTCCTAGATAAGTGAAGGAGGCAACCTCTGTTAAAGCTATCCCGTTGATTGTGATTGGTGATGGTTGCTGTTGCTGTTGATTGGTTATCTTCATCTACTCCGCGTCTTCTCTGTGTTTACCTTCAGTCCTGTTTTCGTTGCCTCTTCAGCCAAGTCTTCGAATTTGTGTGACATTAGACATAAGTTATCCATGCGCGAAATCCAGATCTTCTAGAGTCTTCTTACCGGTCACCCAGCGTATTCTTGACTACTCGCTCCCCACAGACTGACGCATAATCCAGTCCACCACAACTAAGAATATCATCGGTGATAATAGGAAGTCAGCTTGTCTTACTCCTGTATGCACTTCGAATGCCTCGCTGAGTTTTCCGTTGTGGATCACTTGACATGTGATATTGTCATATAGATGTTGGATGAGGTTGACAAAGACTTGAGGTACGCCGTAGTGTTGAAGTAGTCTCCAAATTGCTTCTCGGTCTACGCTGTCAAAGGCCATTTCAAAGTCAATGAAGTTGAGGTAGAGGTTTGACTGCTATTCTATGCTTTCTTCTGTGATGACGATGCGTAGAGTTGCAATTTAATCAACACATGATTTACCTTTCCTGAATCTAGCTTGTTCCGGTTGGCGGAGTTCTGTATCCAGTGCATCATGACCCATATCAAGGAGATGCCTCGTAATGGCACTATTGTAAGCATTTTTTTCCCTTGAGGCATAGGCTTTTCGGCACGTGTTCAGAAAATCGGAGGTGTGCCCTTTTTTCTGTTCTGACAGTGTAACTGCTCCCGCAGATACACGTCAATTTGTATACACAGTTGGAGTTAACATAAAAAGGATATCTGTCGACTTTTGATTGCATCAAAGAGTATGTTGTCCGATAGGCGGGAACCAACTTATCTGCAGGATAGGCTCTGGTTAGCGACGCGCACAACCTTCTGTTCACTATTGCAGCAATATTTTCACCTTTAAATTCAAGTTGAATGAAGACAGGTAGGATTGAAAAAGTAAGGAAGACTATCATTAACCCAAAATTAGTGTGCAAATCTACTGCACTCAGCCAGCATAAAGAACAAGATTCGGATTTTCAACACTAATGTCGAGTCATTCTTCTACATAGTTCAAAGACTTAAAATGTCATGAAGAGCATTTCTAACAGATTACTGCAGACTTTTATAAACAGATACCCTGGCTCCATGCTAAAGATCAGATGGCCAAAAAAGGACTAACAACAAAGAATTCTAAGAGGCAATGACCCGGTCAAGAACTTACAGACCAACAAATACGTAGGAGAGAATTGAGGTCTATAGATTGAAAAAAAAACTCTGAGGAGGTCGCTGTGTGACACCACGCTCCAGACCCTCTGGAGGAACCCAAATGTAAAGCAAACAATGAATTGGGAGTCCTTTGGGTCACGAGGAGATAAAAGCTTCTGGTTGGCTGTGGGGCTAGCCTAAAATGACTGCAGTGAACAGAGAGGAATGTACAACTGAAGCAATGTGTTCTACTCGGGACCCAAGGTCGGTCGGTCGGTTTTCGACATAGAACTTTGCACCGATGTGCAGCAGTTCAAGTCGCCACACTCCCTCCTTGTAGCACACAAAGCAAGAGAAGAAAGTAGGAGAAATGCATATTAGAGACAGTAAACAGAGGTGTGAGACAAAGGAATAGTAATAACGAAGAACAAAACAGTTTCATTGGAAATCATAAGTCACAAGGAGTGGATGCATCTGCACCACTGAGAATGATTTTGAGCCATGTCACCAATTGTTTCCAACCACTGGTTTTTACCATCCCGAGGACCCCAACCAGGAAGTCTACACCTTCCTACGTAGCTAAGACTAACTGTTGTGAATTTCATTGACTGGTGCCATGTTTTAGTTTGACCACCACTCACTAGCTCTTTTCCAGCCTAATCAATCCTATGTCAGCTAACATTGCCCGTCGAGAAAGGCTATGATTAGGCATACGTAGGACATGTCCTAACCATCTCAGTCGATGTAATTTCACAGTCTCGTCGATTGATTTCCCCGCCTTACCTAGCACTCGTCGCCTAACCTCAATATTGCTCACCTCGGGACCCAAGGGAACAGTAACAAGTTCAATTTTATCGATCAAACAAAAATCAATACAATCCTTCTCAATAAGCGTTACACGAAGTTGGTTGATAAACTTTAGTTGAACTTAAGGCTGAAAAAATTTTTAAAAAAACAGAATAGATAACAAAATTATCTTGATTTACCGTTTTGGCAAATGATTCTTACACAGATAAAAATCCCTTTTTTTATACATTGCTAAAACCAAATGATTATCGATTTTTAAATTTTTTTAAAAAGAAACAACAATGAAATAGAAATAATTCAAAATCTTCGTCTTTAACTAATGATGATGAATAGACGTCAGATATTGATGCGAATCAGATTAATCATGAAATCTGTTAGTGAATTAAGGCAGAAATTTAAAAAAGAGGGGGAACAAGATTGAAGTGATTAAAACTTTTAGTCAAATTAAACACACACACACAAAGACATGTCAACCATTTTGAAGGGTGAATAGAAAGTGTTTGAAAAAGTGAGTAAAAAAAAATTACACATTAAAACAAGTGACATTGAATCAGTTCAGTGTTTTAGAATGGGGAAAGAAAGGAGAGAGAAAGATATTTAGTGTGAAAATTGAAAGCTATTATCGTATTTAATTAATACTGTTTGATTGAATAAAAAATTTTTAGGAAAATTAACTAATTCCTACTGATATTCTTAATCTGACGTGAAAAAAATATTATTAATATTTGTCGAAGTTTCAAATCTTTAGGGGACCTTCCAGACGAAATACATATAGATATACATATCTGTATGTGAATGTGTTGCACAGAACTTTTAGGAGATTAACGTTTCTGGGATTAGAAATAATTTCTTCTAAAAATCACTTCTAATTTTGTACATTTCTCATATAAATTTACTGAATTCTAATGAGGTGATGAATTTGAAATGTTATTGCTACCGACTACTTATTTCTTCCAAGTAGTCTGGAAAGTTATAAATAATTTCTAAATGTGTGCATTTTGTCTGAAAGACACTTGAAAATTCAATTTATCTAGTACCTATTCAATGCAGTGGACTTCAATTAGCAGTGGTTAGGACTCTCGCCGACCATGCACATGGTCCGGGGTTCGATCCCCTGCCGGCGCACACCCGATATCTATGGTCGGCCTGAATTTGGGCTACCGATATCCATGCTGAAAATTCCACACTTGTACTGAAAATACGGTGTGGAATCAAGCTGTAAATCAAAATAAAATAAATTAATTAATTAATGAATATTTTGTTGGTAAGGATCTCAAAATAATTTATTGAATTATATCTTCAAATCCAAGGTAGATTTGATTAGTCGTTAACAAATTCCTTTCACATTATTTAAGTATACTAAATAAATTAATCTGGTGCACACTAGTGACTGGTTATAGGACGAATTTGACTGGATTTCTGGTGAGGAGTCATGGCCAGTGGGGTTTACTATGTCGGGTGTCAGGACTAATACTCGTCGATGACATTGGCTGGTGATGGTCGCACTAAAAAAATCACGGATTGTTAGGTATTGGAATTCATAAGCCATTGTTGGGTCGGGCCCCTATAACTGAATGGTCTGTGAGGTTGTCTTTCAACCGAAAGACCTTGAATTCCAACCCCGGTAGATGCGTACCACTAAATATGAGTGTTATAGATCAAATACAATCACTTGGGAAATAAGACGAGTGTTTTTATAGTCATAATAAAGAACTTGTTAGAATATTATGATGTACGTGAATTGAAATAGAATTTTAAGATTATTTATTATCCTCCTCTGATTCGACTGACTGGTGGTAATAATATCTTCCATATCTCTGGTATTTGCATTGAGTCATTTCTGTTGCATGTGTTGAGTTGGGTGCAGACTCATTTAACAGGATTCAGTAATCAATCTCTCTCTCTCCACCTACATAGATTACTTCTTGGAATTTTAACCCTCTCCCACCATGCTGTTGTGTTAATGCATGGAGTGCAATCGCTGAGCTCTTTTCTAAATTACTTATCTCCTCGGGGTCAACCATTCTTACCTTAGCTAAATTCTTATGTTCCGACAATCTGACTACACCCGATCTACCAGTGTGACCTATGTAGTTGACTCAACTCAGTCATTGCAAGGTATTTTTTATATTATATTATTTTGTCTAATTGGGTCCTTTAACTCACACAGCTTGTCCTATCTGAGTGAGTTTGTAGGTTTCAATGACATTACCCTAATTGCGGCTTTATTGAGAATCCTACCACGTAGGGTCTCAGATGTCCCCCTCCTTATATGGTATAACAGTAGATGCCTTATATTCTCTCTTATTTATGTTGTCATTACTAGTTTCACCATTATTTTTATTTTGTTTTGGCCTTTTCTGATCTTCCTAATATAGGATTGTTATTTGATACCAAAACTTCTTCTGCCTGTTTTATTTCATCATTTAGGTCTTTTCTTGTACTGCTTAGTGCTATTGCTCGGTTTTTTAGACAGTTAAGTTAGCCAGCCTTTACACATAACGGTCAAAATGAACTAAAGCCTAAATATCTATTAGCAGAATGCGTTGGCTTTTTATAAACGCTAGTGTGCAGTTTGCCTTCTTCTGTTCGTTTGATTTTACAATCTAACATAGCCAATTCTCCTTGTTCATTTTCTGATTCAAATGTAAATTGTATTCCCTTCACTAGTTAGGGTATATGTGCGTCAAGAAGCTAGAGATATGTTCTGTTTTCGACACTGTGAAAGTAAGTTCTATTCTTAATTTAATAATACACAAAAAATTACTTACAAGCTGCCATACTGAACGCTTTAACATGTTTATGCATATGGTTAGTAGATCAATTCTTCGAACATACAACAATATAAGTGACATATGACTACAGAATTCGAAATATTAACGGTATTATTATTATCTCCGACAATCCCAGTTTTTTCACACCAGTGAGTTGGATGTGCCGTCACATTAATGAGTGGCAGTAACTTCTGAGGAGCATGCTTAATCATCGAGACTTAATAATACAGTGTACAATAAATACTCCCTTTGCACTTGAAGTGATAGATCCCAACCGATAGCTGCTACCTCGACTTGCACATCTCGATGACCCAACAAACTATACTGGCTGGAACCAATGTTCCTGCAGGTCCTACCATGCCAGGAAGGTTGTTAGGATAGCGATTAGACCGGCATAGTGTAAGAATCCTTTTTACACTATGCTGAGGGTCTGTGGGTGAAGTCGTACTGCTGGGGAACAGGGGTGTAACAGCAGTGAGGTGTTTCCCTCAGATGACCAGCATGCCAGCCAGCTATGCTGTCTCTCCACTCTGGAGAGAGGGGGTTAGAAAAGGTCGACCCCAACAATTGTGCATCCCGACTTACCCTACGGTGGTCCGTAACCGGCGGTAAGTTTACTAATACGGAACCAAACCAAGAAACCAGTTCATACAGGCCGTGTGTGACCGGCCTCAAGCAGTTGTCCCCTGGGCTCTGCGGTCACACAACACTAACCCTCTCTCTATTTCAGGTACCCGAAGAATCAACCAACTTCCACAGTGTGGGCAGCCGGGAAGTAACAACCGCCCACACACTTCCAAAAGCACACGAAGCCTTCCTGAGCATCATTCTCCTCTACCCACATCACCTTCATCATCTTATTCCCTGAAGTGATAGATACTGAGTTCAAATCTTATTCAGAAGGAATGTATACATTCAGCTCCAAAAAAGTGTTGATTAAATTTTCCACGTAGAACTAACTGTGTACGGAACCTCAGCAGTTGAAGTTCTCACAATTCGTAAAAGCGCCCAAATGTAGGAACACTAAACGGGAATGTACAGGGAAAAGAATAACCGAATGCGGAGTAGTGAAAGTTTGATGGATCTCAGTTCATAAAGAATGAATGCATTTTCGCTATTGAACCATCCTCACTAACCGTTTCCAGCCAGTGGTTCTTAACATCCTAAGGACTCCTCTGTAACTCCAAATATGATTCAAGCCAATTGTCAGATACTTCATGGATTGATGCCATGTATTAATTTGACTACCTCTAGCACTTTTCCAACTTAAATATATATAAGCTAACATGCCACGACAAAAAAGGTGATGACTCAGCATGTGTAGCACCTCGATCGATGCAGCTTCACAACCTCTTCGATTGATTTCACCTCCTTTGCTAATACACTACGCCTAACCAAAATATTATTTAAGAAATCACATCACTTAACACCAGAGACAGAACGCCAACACCAACGAGCAAAAAGCGGCTAGTTTTATTCATAGCTTCAAACTCCATGGTCATGTATCATACGATAGACAGATAACCCACCTCTCTTCCTATCCACACTTAAGATGACGCTAGCTAGCAAATACCACATGAAAACCAAAATTTCTTCAGCAATAAATCCATTTAGGGCCGACACAACACCCTCCCACCACACCAACAAAATAAGTGAACAACTGGACAACATGTCCAACCATTTACAATTCAAATACCAAACTCCATGATCAACCACAAAAGCAAGCACGATGTCAGAGAGATAGAGAGAAATCAGTATAAATATATTCTGTTTAATTTTTTAAAAAAAAATGAAATATAAGAGACTGGTAACCTGTGAGTTAACAAATATACTGGTTTACAAAGCATATGTATATAAGATTAATGCCGCACATTATTACTCGTCAACATTTAAATGCAAGTACACATACGCCTATTTCATGAGAACAAAAAATAAACAAAAGAAACGTTAGCATTCATCCAAAATGAGAAAAATGCCACGATCACAATACAAAGGAGTAATTAGGTGTAAGTTAGCGTTAATGTGAATAGATGTGACACAACATAACCCTTCAAAATATCACTATAGATCAAGTTTATACATAATTTCAAAAAAAGAAAAAAGAAAGAAGCAAAGCGAGATTATTATCTTCCAAAAAAAGACTAAGAATATGAATAATGACAGCTGAAATCAAGCAACAGCATAGTCAAAATAACGTCATATTATTATTATTATTATTATTATTATTATTGCAGGCTTTGATGCCTTGTATACTGACTGGCTGCTGAAATTCCCAACAGGTATAGCAGACAAGCAAAATATGAAACAAATATTATTAAATTATTAAATAATACTGACTGCAGAAGTAATGTGATGTATGTATAAACTTTTAAAGTTTTCTGATTAATCTGGATTTCTTTTTTCCACATTTCACTTAGTCATCTCTTAACTTTTTATTTGTACGTGATCTGTTCCCATCGGACAGTGGTGAAGTCGACTGGAAAACTGATGAATTAGCCATCATATTTTCAATATACTGGCCTAATATCTGATTTTCTGAGCGTAGTTTCAGATTCTCCTCTTTCACAGCATCTACACGTGTTGACAAATCTTCAAGCGTATGCTGAAGTTCTAAAATCTGTTTATTTTTTTTGAAATAATAACAGTAATAAAAGCAAAAAAAATGAAAAATGTTTTACTAAAGGTTGATTTATGTTTAGTTGGAATAGACTTTTTAATAAACCTGACTATAAGAAACTTATTGTGTAACTACCCAGTTACCACCCAGTTGGTGAAGTTAAAGTAGGTGGACCCAGATTCGAACCCACGGCTCACTGACTGAAAGCCAAATGTTTACGTGGATGAACCAGTCCAAGTGGTTGAAAGGTCAGTGAGCTTGGGTCTCGCAACCTGAAGGGTCTGGGTTCGATCTCTGACGGGATCGTAGAAGCGCACCATTGAACAGTCCCAGCATACGATGAAACAGTTGCCCAGTACTCCCTGATATTCAATGGTCTCTCTAACTGATGAAAAGCTAACACAATTGTATTGAATCCAAAATCCTTACTAATTCAATAATCTGAATGAGTCATATCTCCATAGATTTTTTTAATTGCTTTACAATCTGCAAGAAAAGTGAGCACTGAAAATTTTGTTCACATTAATAATTAAGTTATTCTATGCAAAAGAAACAGTAATTAAAATAATGACCTTTGGTAAGTATCTGACGCCACCTTATTGTCACCATTATATTGTCTTTCTTTAATCAATAATAAGAATTCAGCTACCGATAGTAGTTTACCAATCTGATGACCAACTTATTTCTTAAATGTGTTTGTTTGTTAATAATTAAGAGAAAACAAGAAAAAGATTACGTGGAACTAAAAAAAACATTTTATTAATGACCACCAACCAGAGTAAGATAAACATTCCATGTATACACAATTAGTCGAGTTTATAGCCTGATAAATGAAAAAAAAACTCTTCTTGGTAGATGAGTTTTATAACAGCAATAGTGACATGGTCAGCGCTCTGATTAAAGCGTATGAGACCAATGAAAAAATTTAGGGAGTACCTCTTACAGTCGACCACAGTAGAACAGTTAAATTCACAAAACTATCTTCATCCAACTGATGTGAGAACAGAGTCAGGGCAGCGTGGTAGAGTATAATGCCACTGTAGAGTAATTTTATTTGATAAAAACACATTGGTGCAGTGTTATTTAATGGGCACCAAGCGCTAAATATACATATATATACATGAACTTTACTAGCAGTTCACCTAGGAGGGTGAAGGTGTTTTGCACTTAGATGGTACACCACATATACCATGAAGACCCTAATGTCTAGATGTCTAATCTAGGTAGCCTTTATGTTATCTAACAGTGAGGTTCGGCAGCATACATCAATAATAAGGTCAAACCTGCCTGTTGTTTTGGTCACATGTATGCAAATACTTCCAGTGATGTTTGAAAGTGACACGTAGTGTTACAATGGAGGTCAGCAGTCTGAAAGTAGCTAATTAGCGTCTCATGTTTAATCATGTAACCACTTGTGGAGTAGAGAATGAGATTTCTATTTGTTGAGTGGAAACCATGAAGTCTGCGCCAAACTACACCATTCCCAGCACTGTTGTGACGTTCGTCTTGCTGTCAAAGGTTGGGTTTACGACGCTTCTATGTGTGCAATTTCACCCAACGTCTGTGAAATTTGGTCTCCCTAAGGTGAAGATGGATGACAACCCTATGTGCTTTATCATCGCTCTTTATGAAGTTCGTATTCGGCGATACCGTTCAATGAAGAATAGATAGTGGGTTAGCATCTGTAGGTACATCACGGCTACCTTAGTGAGGCTAAAGGGATAGTCCAAGTCAGCAGCCCGAGACGCTTAAACTCAAAGGTTAACAAACTAAAATCCCCTTGTTTCTCCTCTTTCTGAAAGCAATACAAAGTAATGGACGCTCCTTTGAATGCTCCTGATGAGTATGCTCATGATACATAAACATATGGTGAATATTCACAGTTATGCAAGAAGATACTAGTACTTTTCTATGCGACAAATATCTTTGTGCTTCCATTAAACATCCCCTGTGTGTGTGGAAACTAGGTGAAAAACTCGTCGCCTTATACACAAACATCTCTTATTGAATTAATTTGGAAAAATTGCTAAAATTCAAAAAATAAAAACTACTTGACTAACTTGACTAATTAGTCGTTGTTTTTCTTCTAAATCTGCTTCTGCAATTTCTGTGTCAGTTTCGGGAACAGAATCGTGTGAATCGACATTATTAGAACACGCCACAAAATCCGCAGACATTATTGATGATAGGTTAGTCTGCAAAAAGTAAATACCAGATAGTAATTGTACTGTCACACTAAGACTGATTTATGAATTTCCTAGTTATAGCCTGTTTTTTACTTGTGAAATACTCACGTAAAACATATGTGCAGATCTTTGCATTAAATAATGAACTATACATAGTGTGTCAGCTAATAAGACAGATCAAAGTAGGACTAACAGCAGTACAAAAGTTATTTCACTTCGCAAAAGTATACAGAAAGGGGACAGGAATTTAATAACACTTCAACGGGGAAGCGTGAAAGGGAGAATAAATCCAGTGCAGCATAGTGAAGATGTTTAAAATTCCAAAGACGAAAAAATCAATCTGTACCACTATGAACGATCTTCAGCCAAAGTACTAAGAGTTACCGATCATCGATTTGTGGTATCTCAAAAATCCTAGATACGCAATCTACAATCCTATTTAGCACAGACTATAAGTTGATAACTTCTTGGATTGGTGACCACCCCACCGAGTGAGACATCACGTTCCATCTTATAGAAATTACTTCTTTACACAATGCAAGGACGAACATTTTCGCAAAAGATAAAAGTATGTGATTTTATTTCACAGCTTTTCTTCGGTCACTAACAGCCTAAAAATTATACAAGTTATACTAAATACAAGCCTCGACTAGTTTTACTAGCTCCCTAGTTTTCCAGCTGGTCCCAAGCTCAGGAAAAGAGGGAGAGTTGGGCGTGGGGCTAAAGACTCTACTTCGGAAAACCAATCAAACTGCTCAACAAGCTTCCACGCACCAAAAAATATGAAAAATATTGAATATGTATATATATAAATATATATGGAATATATTTTTTGCTGGAATCGGAGGCGAAATGACACAGCGGCCTGGTGAAATCCCACATTCGGGAAGCCAATCGGTAGTGCCCCTTCTCGATGAAAGCAATGTACAATGTACGAAGCTGGGCAGGCTGATCAGGTAACCAAAGAAATGAAAAAATATGGCATAGAAGTATTATAAATCAGTGATGAGGACTAGCTCAATTGTCGACTGGAGAGTCAGTAATCTACTCCGGTCACCCAGACGACAACCACGAATATCCTCAGGCAGTAGTTATCATGACGTCAACAACACCAGCCAAAGCTCTAATACAGTGGAAACCAATTTCCTGCTGCAGGATAATGACAGCAACGTTCAAATCAAAAGGAAGGAAGGTAACGATCATCCTATGCTAAGCATTTGTGAACAAGTTGGAGTAAGAAAAGGAAGATTTCCATGGACAACTGAAGACACTAATAGGCAACATTCCAAATGGAAACATTAAAATGCTTATAGGCGACATGAATGCCAAACTGGAAGCAGACAATACAGGAAGAAAACTCATCATACACCGAGAGGCTCTCGCTCGGCGAAGTGAATGAGAACGGAGGACTCTCCACGGAACTGTAATTTTCAACAATGTGCAGTGAAATGCATTCGTACGAAAAGCACCTGGCCATTTGAGGTACCACTTAACCACAGAAGAAAGCTGGAGATACGATTTTTCTGTGGAACGATTCCACCACTTTATCCCCTCCATTGCCTATCAGACACATATTTTACTGGCTTCAAATATTTTGTTTATAACTCAGCTTATCACTTGTTAGTCATCTGTTTCTGAGTGAGTAACAATTAATTATTACCGATTTTAAATAAATCCATTTCTAGCGGAAAAACTGATGAATCAGCATAGACGTAGTCAAGGATCCTTGATTACGTATAGTCGACTATACGTTTACTGTAATAAGCCATGAAGAAAATAGTAACCGGACAACGGTAATTATGCTTCTTTCCCAGCGCACTAATCAGTGTCCCAATTTTGTATCTGGAAGATGGCGAGTACTAAACTAAAGCACTACTAACTCAGATAATGAGTATTACAGAAGTGGATTTCCAAACGTCACCTGTGGCAAAAAATAGATTGCAGCTATGTAAAACTACTGGACAATAACTGGCATTTCGCGAAGATTAGGCTTCTTGGGTTAGATTAAACAACAGAATCAAAAATATGGAAGAATCTTAAACTGTTCTGAAATCACGATCGCGAGTACCCCATAATCTATGGTCCCCCTTTAAACAACCTCGTAACTTCTACCTCTCCTAAATTCTGATTAGCCTCCCAAGGTAAGAAGCAAGGTACCTCATGGTGTCTGCTATTGTCTTACTTAGCCAATGCAATTCCATCTTAAAAAGTCTAACCAACAAACCTCAAATGAAACAGCCGCGCAAACGAAGCTAGAGAACAAAATTGAAACGGCGCCCATAATTATAGTATCAAATGCTGTCACAGAAACAAATTTCCGAATCTCTCCGTTGCAGAAGTAATGAGCTATTTCTTTCTGACTTTATAAATATCTGATACTACGACCAAACACTTAATATGAAGTTCACGTTCATATCAGACTTTATCAACATTTTAGAGTAGCTTTAACAAGCATCAGTGCCCACTGGGAGCTTAATGAAAATGTCACGCATCTGAAACACCTACTGCCAGTCTCGATGATGCTGATATAGACTTTCAATCAAATCCTGGAAACGTCCAGCATTACGCCACTTCAAATTACAACTGATATGATTATACACGAGTCACACACCACGCCAATACGCCGCGAGCGTCAAGATGCCGCGTCGCTACTATCTAACGTGGCTGGAACTGACAACAGAAACATGCTGACAACTAGTAGTAGCATCGCTTCTACAAACTCAGCACCTGGTTCTGACAGAGACCTTTTTAATTAATCCCTATGCATGTGCCACGAAACTTCAGATACCGAGTCCAGCTTCAACACTTACTTAAGAAACAGAACGACTAAAGCTATCTGTAGAAGAGCTGAAGACTGAGATGCGGGACATAAGGTGTAGTAAGGCTGTGAATGCGGGATGTTCAGAAAATATGGCCAGCATATCTGAACTATCCACACAGATTAGTGAAATAACATCGCAGGTCTGTGAACTTACACCTCTGAGCATCCTGACCGGAACTATAAACCCCGGAGAATTTGACACAAAATCAGTAACCAAGGTAGACATTCTGATTAACATCATCATAACAGAGGTTATCAAAAGACTAGACACAAAGCTAAGTGTGATAGTCTACAATATACCAGGTAATCAGGGGGGTTTAAACAAGTTCAAGGCATCTTACTTAGGTCGGCGGAAATGCCTTACTCTGAAACAAAGCGCCACAGACTGAAAGAATCAGGACGACTACTGCTTCCCTATGTGTCCTCAGTTTGAAACACTGACAAGGCTAAGAAATTCATCAATTCACAAAGTATCCTATTACAGGATACGAGCTACAAACAAATAAAAGTTGTAGCCAATAAAACAGTGACTGAAAGGCTTGCTTACAACCATCTCACTAAACTTAATGGTAAGAAGAGTAAGACACTGCAAGACACAAAAACAGATAAACCCACAGTCAAAATCGTAGAACTCATAGCCCTCCCTCTCAGACCTCGCAAAATTAGCTCCACAGAACACGACACCATCCGAAAGGCTAGTGGATTATAATCCTTCTCATGATATAGCCCCTATCCTCTCTACCGTGGATCTAGATATGTCTCTGGATAGCCCTAAGACAGAAATACATGCCCCTCGTAAGTTGACAACATCATCTCCTAGCAGTAACGTGAGAGTTCAAACGGGATTGGGTAACAAAACATGCTAGAATACACCACTCGTAAGGAAAAATCCTCCACATTTTCAAACTCCTGAGAAGAATTCACGCTGTAAGGGAAGTGAGACAAAAAATAATACCAACAAGAACACCAGAGGCAGATATAGGGTCACACGGTCCATGGACCATAACGTCAGAACATGGTTGCATAATATGCCGTCATACTAAAGCCCACACTGATAGCTGGCGTGGCAACATCATCACGCAAAATGGTACAGGTGACAGCACTCAAATCTCAGCTCCCAACCACTCTGGGTCTTCAAAGTATGACACACAAACAAACTTTGACAATGTATGCCACAAGTCTGCTGAGAATTAAACCACAGTGTAGCAATGCACAAAACAAAACCCACGTAAGGACACATAGAATGTCTCCAAAAATTAGGCAGATTAATAAGCCATGGGCATCACAATACACCAATGATTCTTTACCCGCAACATCCCCGTCAGCGCTGACCAAACAGCTGGTGATGTCAAATCTTTTGAACCCGTACCACTAGTATCGGCTCCCTATCGGGAAGAAAACAGACACAGACTAGTGCACACGCAATTATTAACCACATCCCATGCTTGTACTAACATAGGCCAAATAAAACTCCTACTCTAGTCTCCAACCCACCCAAGCCCACCTTATTCTGTAGTGAATCCAATAACAAAACTCCTTATTCACTAAAAGAAGTAAATAGTAACTCGACAGACATAGGTGAAAACAGTAGTCACACCAATTGTAACACAGGGTTGCTATGTCACGTGGAACCAGTGGATGTCGAACCACACTTGTGCCTGATTAACGAGCTTAAATGCCTCAAACATTACTTCAACTCTCAACTTAACCTGATCATTATTAATGCTGGATCTATTCTAAACAAACTACCGATGATCAGGGCAAACACACTGGTATATAAACCCTCCATAATCATTATTACTGAATCTTGTTGTCGCTCCAATATACCAGATGAAGAAATAAGCATCGATGGGTACACACGCTTTCGATGTGATAGGAACAGTGGTAAGGGAGAAGGCTGCCTAATCTGCTTCCTGAACACACTTACCGTATTACAGCCAGGAAATAGGGAACTCAACGACATGCACGACACCCTGTGGGTCAATGTACACTTCCAAAACACTACCTGACACCTTTAGTGACTACGAGACTCAACTCATTGATGTACTGGAGCAAGTATCCACTCTCCCATGCGAGCATAAAAACATATGTGGAGACTTCAACCCACCCGAAGTCAACGAGGACTTATTAACAGGTCCAGCTAAAGATGACAAGCACTTTGGTACACCGGACATTTTCGGCCGAAAACTAGCAGTCACCATCCCTATAAACGACGGCAGAGTACTAGACGTAAGATTGTGTCGCAATTTAAGAGTCTTTTCAATCTTAATGGCCTCTACGCTTTCAGGTAGATAGCATATAACAGTTCTGTATGCACTGCCACTTCCACTGAGCAGTAATGCAGCCTAGTGAAGTGTTTACAATTTAACATTTATAAGAACCTGTTCTGATTGCTTGTACCATAACTGAACAATTTATACTTTCGAAAAAGTGCTAATCTATGCTAATTCACAATTGTAATTTATAACATAACTGACAGTGCCCGCAAAAATGGCATGCATTTATTGTCAACACCCGTTTATACAAAATATATATTATAATATATAGGAAGTGTAGTAAGGCAGACTGGGCTTTCGTAAAATCAATGCTAAGATACTCTGAATAGGGTGCTTACTTCACTAATGATGACCTCTCGAGAGCTCTGAGCATCTTCCAGCAGAACTCAAACACATGCTTAGATGCTGCCATTCCAATCCAAACACCAAAAGTTTCCCGACATAGTAAGTCATCCATAGAACCAAAGGATCGTACAAAACTGAAGACACTCTCGACAAGTTTCTTCAAACACCACAACTTCGGCACACTGGGTTTAATACTTAACGCTCTTAGCTTCATCTCACAAGTTGGAGTCTTGCGTATAAGGAATGAAGAACGCACCACACCAGTCATCCCTGCTAGGGTGTATTCTCTCACAGAAATCCTAAAGAGGCGATTGGATCGCAGGAATCATAGCGTTTCTCTCTCCATCGACAAAGGTGGGTTATACAATTACTCTGCTGACATGTGTGAATTATGCAACAAAACATTTTCAGCTAACTACCTTAAGCCTCCAGTTTTATTACTCGGTATACACCTTACTACTAATATGGTACAACTTCCATCTTTACTCACGCCAAATCAAAATAGTACCGTTGAGTTCACTTATGTTAACATTAACCAAGCCATTAGGACTCTCTAAAGCTGATACTGACGGTTTATCATCGTATTTCTATAACTATGATGGTCCTGACATTCCATTACTACTGCTTAAAATCTTCACAATGTCCTTAGAAACCCAAACCTACCAGGGTACATAGAAAACGACATTTATTACGCCTAAACACAAATGAGGCTCGAAAACAGAAATCAACAACTACAGGCTGATCAATATTACACCCATAGCATCTAGAATTATGGAAAGACTGGTTAAAGATAACATGTTCGAACATATGCTTACCTGCAATGTTGTAAGTCCAAACCAACATGGATTCCTAAAATCCTGACCATTTTTAACATGCCACCTAGATTTCTTTAATTTTGTGACCAGTAGCCTTGGCAAACGACAACTAATACTTGCCATCTACTTTGAAATTTCTAAAGCACTTGACGGCGTCGACTATTTACTGTTGATACATAAGCTAAATTCCTAAGGAATACGTGACCCACTATTAAGATGGCCTAAATCGCTCCTTAACGGCAGGTTTCAAATAATTATACTCGGGTTTGTAACTTCTAAGCCTAGATTAATCACTTCTGGTGTAGTTCAGGGTAGTATCACAGGGCCATTCCTATTTACTCTTTATTTCAACGATATATGCGCCTGTTTCTCACATGGTTTACCATTCATCTTCCCAGATGACCTGAAATTGTAACAATGGAAGAAAAGGGACAAGCAATGGATCGTTTATTGAGAAACTCAAGAGATATTCATAGATTTTTATGTACATTATTTTTCGTTATTGTTAGCAGAGAAGCAACATCTTCTGGTTAGCTGTTTTGGGTGAGGATATAGGATATAATGTGCTAAATTTTCCGCGACTCAGGTTTTCTCGTCTTTCATTGGCTGGAACAGTGGTGGCTAATTTGATATTTAATTTGTCCTTGTTAGGTGATGCGTGTGCAGGTTTGTGGGGTTGAGGTATGCGTTGTTTACAAGCATATTTGATGAAAATAAATGTAAAATTTGAGTATTCTAACGTTTTCTTTTACTTGTTTTGTGCATGTACAAGGCCTGGTTTATCATACACTCGGTTTGTTGGCCTATCGGTTGCTGGCGATGTCAAGGAACCCGTGAGTTCTTTGGCTTTTCTCGATTTTATGTTGTACGTGTAGCATTTTATTGGTGGATACTGCTCAGTGATGTATTTCAATATTGCTTTTTCTACGGAATTATATTTAAACAGTCGCGAGACAGATGGATACTAATTGACAAAGACTTTTTAGTTTATTTCAGGTAGGCAATGCGAGTGAGAGCATTATTTATCCTGTAATATTGTGTGCATAATTCTGTTTTTGTTTACTCTTCCACCTTTTGTAGTTAATCATGTGCTGCAGAAGACTCAACGATGGACATGGTCTCGCGACTCGTGCGCATCTCAAAGCGGGAGAAGTAATCGCACAAGTGGACCATTTTCTTAATATGTAAACAAACTAGTGTTGTATTATGATAAATATGAACTTTTCATATAAATCTTATTGTCTTTCAATTCATGTGTTCGCTTTGTGAGCACGCATGCTAGACCGGTGCTCCCTAGGACTTGAAATCGTTACTATACTTAAGTGTAATTCTGTAGGAACACTATCGACCGATATGCGTTGTGAATTATAAGTAGTTTAGTGGACCTTAAGTCTCTGTCTACAGTTACGTGAAAACGTCTGATAGTCATATGCAAGTCTGTAGGGAACAATGACAACAATAGGCAGAACTTAGGCACTGCATTGCAGTTCCAGTTAGGTGTATTCCAAATCAGTGTATTACTAATATTTAAATTAAAGCGTTATGGCAATCCCTGTGATAACGGGTGTTAACGTATACTGTAAAATTAAGTTTACACATGACGAATAAATAAGTAGGTTGAGCTGTAGCAGTCGTAGTAACATTTCGCTTACGTTTAATTATGCAGTCAAATAAATCATCATGTATCATTGATAAGTCTGACATCTGCATCGTCATGCCAAAAAAACTTAGTTTCACGCAGATAGAATAAGAAAAGTATTGTAAGGAGGATGTTAAATCTATTTAATGAAAAAAATAAGCAAATGTGTTTACACAAATATTTTTCGTACTAATGTCGCCCATGTTGAATTGCTTTCACCAAGTTGACGGACATTACCGGATATCTGTATATAAGTGAACAAAGTGTATGCTTTTAAATCGCTGAAGTAAGGAAGAAGTAATATTAAAGTTAAACGCTTTATATTTGCATACCTTTGCTGAAAAAGGTTCTTTTTCTTTTTTATTCTTTCGTTATGACAGCATTCTTCTGTAGTTTTCACTGTCACACAGAGATTGTTCGTCTTATGCAGTACAGCAGCAAGCAAATAATAGTAATTCAATATGTCGTATAAACGGGTATTTACAAGGAATGCATGTAATTTTTACAGGCACAATAAGTTATGTAATGAATTACAATCCTCAAGTATCATAAAATAATACTTTTTCAAAAGTTCAAGTCGTTCACTTAGTGTACGAGTAATTAGAACAGGTTATAAGTGTTAAATTGTAAACCATTCGCAATGAACACTGTACAGGAAACTTAATCACATCTTCGTTTTAACCAACTTTTCCTTCACGCACATAAGCATGCAGTCACTACATACACTCAAGCATTGTAACCTGAACATCACAAAATCCCTACAGATAACTTTTTTCATATTAAATGATTTAAACATATGAGCCGTAAGTGCATCTTCCATATCCTTCATAGCCACAAGTAATTCATTAAGGATCTCAGAATATCTTAGTGATCTGAACACGAACAATTGTTAAGACTGGGATAACTTATGTAACAGGTGCAGTACTTGTAGGACACACCTGCTGGCTACTAATCGACAGAAAGTTAATACGAATTTTAAGTAGTCTGACATTTCAGAAGGACCATCTACACTATTCTTCGTGACCCGATGCACACTGATATAAACATAATCTGATGCCATTTTTGACAATGAACAATTAAGGCCTTCTGACATTCCAAGTGCAAATGTCAATTAAACTAGTATCATATCTTTGCCTAAGCAATTTTAAATGGGAACTTCATCAAAGTAGATAAAATCACCAGGAAATGCAGCAGCCTGTCTCATTCATCGCATGATCTCTTCCATGTGCTATGGAATATTTCAGTCATCACAAATGATAAAAGAAGTGTCTAACATCCTCAAAACACACATCTAACTTATGTCTGTAGGCTATTTCTCTTTCAAATGCACGATTCTCATAGAATAACTGGGATGACAACAGCCATTGCCTGCAGTCAATTTACAACCTTAAGTTCTGAAACAACTCACAAAAACAATGCCTCAATGCTGTAAAACCCTAATAACAGTCTTTTTATGCGATATTTCTTCAAAATGATGACTTTTTTTCATTAGTAATTCGTGTAGGCTGTCATGACAATTTTACGCATTACTACGAACACAATACAGAAAAATATTGCATTTTTCGGCTACAGAGGCCTAAAACTAGTCAAATATAATCTACTTTCACAATACTGAGCAATTAGAAAGTCTCTATAGTCGTGAACGCGATAACCCATACAATGCGCGAAAACACATCGTCATAGAACATAGCCTCACTCGATTGTATGGCGTAACCTATATTTGAAGTGGTGCCTCTAGCTTTACCTTGACGGTGATGCGCAGTTTAGTTGATTCGAGTTGGGACTAGTCGTTGACATGATTTTGGTGCTTATTTTGCTTTTGTTGGATGAATTTATAGGAAAGTTGTTGTTCGGTATCGTCCTCGAGCATTTGCGTATTGCTTGTGCGGTAGAACGATTAAATATATGGTTCATATAATGGCGATCTGGCATACCGAGTATGCTTCACGTGCATTTCAACGAATTTCTTTGCAACTTGGCGGCAACCTGCACTCCATCGTAAATTTCCCGATCAGCTGTGGTCCAGTACCTAATTCTGTTGCAGGAACCGAGGAATACGGTTGATGTCGAATTCGTGCATGCTCCTGCACCTTTTGTGGCGTTTTGATTTTCTGAGCAAGTGGCAGCACAAACTCAAAAGCTGAGGATGCTCTTAGGATGCATACTCAGGAACTTTCGCGACAACGAAGCTAAGCTCATTCTATACAAAACATGTGTAAGTCCACTACTAGAATACCGTCCATTTATTGTTAGCAGCACTCGCACAGGATGAAAAGTATCCAACGATATTTCACTTGGGTACGATTGTAACAAGGACTACATGACTCTAAATCTTGGCCCACTTTGGGCGAGATGACTTACTGCAAATCTAATGTTCTTCTTTAAGGCCCTACACAAAATATCATTCTCAGACAATAAGGACATACAACTCTCACCGGAACGCTCTTATGGTCTGCATAGCCAAACTTGTCCAGTGACAATAAAAGCTTTTATATCATCACCACGCGAAAACTTCCGCACAGTCATGTATTCTATAATATGGAACAGCTTACCCCTAGAAATAAGAACCTGCACCTCGGTTATACGTTTCAGACACTCTCTAAAGAGACTGTTTCACCCTACTGATTACATAAACAAACTTTTTATTTCTAGGACCAGTCAATTACTAGATTCCCACAGTACCTTAAGAACGCGTAAAACTTTACTAATGACTCTAAAAGTAATAAACAAACTGGCTGAACAGATGTGTAAAACGACTAATATAATATAAATATATGGGTGTACTGGAAGGAGGTGTGCAATGAATATAAACAAAAATATTCGGAATTTAAGGTCCTATCCGTGACAACACACTTTTTCTCTCTCTGGTAATTTACCGCTCGCCTCTTCTCTTCTGTTTGCCTTGTAGTGGAAGTCGCACAAATATACTGTAGGGCTGAAATTAAACAGGACTTATTTATGTATACCACATCACTCTTCAAGCTTTAGGCTCGAAATAACTGCATATCATTATCAACTCCCCTGTCACTATATCAGGACGCTGTATAACATCATATACGAAAAGTGTCCATGATCTAAAATGAAGATGCAACTGGTGTACGCATGGTTATCTACATCTTAATCAACTTACGCGAACAGAATACAATATGGCTACAAATGGCGGCATAAGCTGACCTCGGTGCAGCAAAGAAATCTGCATGGCTATGGCTGATATTCATCTGCTTCGAGTAAGATTCACTTCTGACGTTACCCCACGATGAAAATGCAGAAAAAAATTATGCAAATAAACTACTTATTTTAAATTAATAACAAATCTGGCTATGAATCAAGAATGAGACTCGATGCCATACACGGTGAAGTTATGTGGCAGAATTGAGATCAAGGTTAATTTTTTCCCAAGTATTTTTGATCACTCCTAGAACAGACTTATGTATTTTCGTTAATATGTATACGATAATCCTATATATCTTAACGTGCTCAGTTGAATCAGCAGTTAGCGGATTTTTCCCACAAACCAAAGCCAAAGAGGACAGCAACCATGTACACTAACCCAGAACCAGGCGAAAACGTCCGGTGTACCAAAGTGATTGTCATCTTTAGCTGGACCTGTTAATAAGTCCTCGTTGACTTCGGGTGGGTTGAAGTCTCCACATATGTTTTTATGCTCGCATGGGAGAGTGGATACTTGCTCCAGTACATCAATGAGTTGAGTCTCGTAGTCACTAAAGGTGTCAGGTAGTGTTTTGGAAGTGTACATTGACCCACAGGGTGTCGTGCATGTCGTTGAGTTCCCTATTTCCTGGCTGTAATACGGTAAGTGTGTTCAGGAAGCAGATTAGGCAGCCTTCTCCCTTACCACTGTTCCTATCACATCGAAAGCGTGTGTACCCATCGATGCTTATTTCTTCATCTGGTATATTGGAGCGACAACAAGATTCAGTAATAATAATTATGGAGGGTTTATATACCAGTGTGTTTGCCCTGATCATCGGTAGTTTGTTTAGAATAGATCCAGCATTAATAATGATCAGGTTAAGTTGAGAGTTGAAGTAATGTTTGAGGCATTTAAGCTCGTTAATCAGGCACAAGTGTGGTTCGACATCCACTGGTTCCACGTGACATAGCAACCCTGTGTTACAATTGGTGTGGCTACTGTTTTCACTGTCGAGTTACTATCCACTTCTTTTAGTGAATAAGGAGTTTTGTTATTGGATTCACTACAGAATAAGGTGGGCTTGGGTGGGTTGGAGACTAGAGTAGGAGTTTTTATTTGGCCTATGTTAGTACAAGCATGGGATGTGGTTAATAATTGCGTGTGCACTAGTCTGTGTCTGTTTTCTTCCCGATAGGGAGCCGATACTAGTGGTACGGGTTCAAAAGATTTGACATCACCAGCTGTTTGGTCAGCGCTGACGGGGATGTTGCGGGTAAAGAATCATTGGTGTATTGTGATGCCCATGGCTTATTAATCTGCCTAATTTTTGGAGACATTCTATGTGTCCTTACGTGGGTTTTGTTTTGTGCATTGCTACACTGTGGTTTAATTCTCAGCAGACTTGTGGCATACATTGTCAAAGTTTGTTTGTGTGTCATACTTTGAAGACCCAGAGTGGTTGGGAGCTGAGATTTGAGTGCTGTCACCTGTACCATTTTGCGTGATGATGTTGCCACGCCGGCTGTCAGTGTGGGCTTTAGTATGACGGCATATTATGCAACCATGTTCTGACATTATGGTCCATGGACCGTGTGACCCTATATCTGCCTCTGGTGCTCTTGTTGGTATTATTTTTTGTCTCATTTCCCTTACAGCGTGAATTCTTCTCAGGAGTTTGAAAATGTGGAGGATTTTTCCTTACGAGTGGTGTATTCTAGCATGTTTTGTTACCCGATCCCGTCTGAACTCTCACGTTACTGCTAGGAGATGATGTTGTCAACTTACGAGGGGCATGTATTTCTGTCTTAGGGCTATCCAGAGACATATCTAGATCCACGGTAGAGAGGATAGGGGCTATATCATGAGAAGGATTATAATCCACTAGCCTTTCAGATGGTGTCGTGTTCTGTGGAGCTAATTTTGCGAGGTCTGAGAGGGAGGGCTATGAGTTCTACGATTTTGACTGTGGGTTTATCTGTTTTTGTGTCTTGCAGTGTCTCACTCTTCTTACCATTAAGTTTAGTGAGATGGTTGTAAGCAAGCCTTCCAGTCACTGTTTTATTGGCTACAACTTTTATTTGTTTGTAGCTCGTATCCTGTAATGGGATACTTTGTGAATTGATGAATTTCTTAGCCTGCCAGTGTTTCAAACTGAGGACACATAGGGAAGCAGTAGTCGTCCTGATTCTTTCAGTCCGTGGCGCTTTGTTTCAGAGTAAGGCATTTCCGCCGACCTAAGTAAGATGCCTTGAACTTGTTTAACCCATCCTGATTACCTGGTATATTGTAGACTATCACACTTAGCTTTGTGTCTAGTCTTTTGATAACCTCTGTTATGATGATGTTAATCAGAATGTCTACCTTGGTTACTGATTTTGTGTCAAATTCTCCGGGGTTTATAGTTCCGGTCAGGATGCTCAGAGGTGTAAGTTCACAGACCTGCGATGTTATTTCACTAATCTGTGTGGATAGTTCAGATATGCTGGCCATATTTTCTGAACATCCCGCATTCACAGCCTTACTACACCTTATGTCCCGCATCTCAGTCTTCAGCTCTTCTACAGATAGCTTTAGTCGTTCTGTTTCTTAAGTAAGTGTTGAAGCTGGACTCGGTATCTGAAGTTTCGTGGCACATGCATAGGGATTAATTAAAAAGGTCTCTGTCAGAACCAGGTGCTGAGTTTGTAGAAGCGATGCTACTGCTAGTTGTCAGCATGTTTCTGTTGTCAGTTCCAGCCACATTAGATAGTAGCGACGCGGCATCTTGACGCTCGCGGCGTATTGGCGTGGTGTGTGACTCGTGTATAATCATATCAGTTGTAATTTGAAGTGGCGTAATGCTGGACGTTTCCAGGATTTGATTGAAAGTCTATATCAGCATCATCGAGACTGGCAGTAGGTGTTTCAGACGCGTGACATTTTCATTAAGCTCCCAGTGGGCAGTGATGCTTGTTAAAGCTACTCTAAAATGTTGATAAAGTCTGATATGAACGTGAACTTCATATTAAGTGTTTGGTCGTAGTATCAGATATTTATAAAGTCAGAAAGAAATAGCTCATTACTTCTGCAACGGAGAGATTCGGAAATTTGTTTCTGTGACAGCATTTGATACTATAATTATGGGCGCCGTTTCAATTTTGTTCTCTAGCTTCGTTTGCGCGGCTGTTTCATTTGAGGTTTGTTGGTTAGACTTTTTAAGATGGAATTGCATTGGCTAAGTAAGACAATAGCAGACACCATGAGGTACCTTGCTTCTTACCTTGGGAGGCTAATCAGAATTTAGGAGAGGTAGAAGTTACGAGGTTGTTTAAAGGGGGACCATAGATTATGGGGTACTCGCGATCGTGATTTCAGAACAGTTTAAGATTCTTCCATATTTTTGATTCTGTTGTTTAATCTAACCCAAGAAGCCTAATCTTCGCGAAATGCCAGTTATTGTCCAGTAGTTTTACATAGCTGCAATCTATTTTTTGCCACAGGTGACGTTTGGAAATCCACTTCTGTAATACTCATTATCTGAGTTAGTAGTGCTTTAGTTTAGCACTCGCCATCTTCCAGATACAAAATTGGGACACTGATTAGTGCGCTGGGAAAGAAGCATAATTACCGTTGTCCGGTTACTATTTTCTTCATGGCTTATTACAGTAAACGTATAGTCGACTATACGTAATCAAGGATCCTTGACTACGTCTATGCTGATTCATCAGTTTTTCCGCTAGAAATGGATTTATTTAAAATCGGTAATAATTAATTGTTACTCACTCAGAAACAGATGACTAACAAGTGATAAGCTGAGTTATAAACAAAATATTTGAAGCCAGTAAAATATGTGTCTGATAGGCAATGGAGGGGATAAAGTGGTGGAATCGTTCCACAGAAAAATCGTATCTCCAGCTTTCTTCTGTGGTTAAGTGGTACCTCAAATGGCCAGGTGCTTTTCGTACGAATGCATTTCACTGCACATTGTTGAAAATTACAGTTCCGTGGAGAGTCCTCCGTTCTCATTCACTTCGCCGAGCGAGAGCCTCTCGGTGTATGATGAGTTTTCTTCCTGTATTTTCGGTTTACAATTTGTTTATGGAACGCAAAATATCTAGCATTTCGAACCGCGACGTCCACGACTTAGTTAAATTCAGAATATCTTGTTATACACATGGAAAGTTGAGATCACTGTAAACGTACCTGTCATTATTGACCTTCAGACGGGATTTAGAGCACCATAATATGAAATTTTATATTTGAACGCGTCAGTTTTCTGTTAACATTAAATGACAGATTAATCGTTCGTTCAGAAGGCTGAATAAAAACGATCAGATATATTGTCGTGAATTTGACTGATGTGTATTCATGCACTGCGCCCGGTAACCATGCAGTCGTTTTTCATTTATGGTGAGGAACCTAGCTATCCTCGAATTGCCAGTCTTTGATGTAACACTTTGGAGTTCATTACGGCATTTAGTATTCCGAGGCAGGGATAATTTTTCTACAACGGCGGTTTGTTCAGAATCTTTTCTGCTTTGGACAACTCTCAAAGTACACTAATTGTTAAGTCGTTTAATTCATGACTGTACTAGGACTAAACGACTTTGGGCTCACCAGCACATAGGATTACATTGCCTGAAATGGAGCACTCGCAAATACTGTCCGTGTAGATCATAAAAAGAAGTGGACTTAGGACTGCCCTGTGCAACTCCACTTCGGATCTTCATAGGACGGAACAGTGCAGATTTGATTTGATTTTTTTGAGACCGATCACTAAGAAATGACTCTAACCAGTTTAGTGGTGGATTACGAATTTCACAGAAGTACGGCTTCTCAAACCGAATATTGTGAGATATCGTGGCAAATATCCATGATAAACCGAAGGGGAGAACAATGGCTAGTTTACGTGCTTAGGGGCTCCTAATGACTCATTTGTGAAAGTGAGAATGGCACATTACTTAGGGCCTACTTTTGAGAAATCCGTGCTGAGACTTTGTGAGAAGTCTTTTCTTATGCAGGTAATCAGGCAACTAAAGGATACTTTTGTGGATCCTTAATTCTATCTAGAACTATTCGGTGATTGGTGCTTCGGTGTATCTCTGAAGCTTTTAGGTTCTAGTCTTTATTGCTATATTATTTCACCGGTACCTGAATTATCCACTAAATCATTTGTCAAACTCACTGTTATTTCCTCAATTTATTTCAGAATAATGAAGGAACTGCTTACTCTTGAACCTTTATTAAAAGCTTTTTTGATCCGAAACGTTTTCAATGCAAACATAGTTGAAGCAATTTGGAAGTTGTCTTCGTCGTTCATTATAATGTTGAATTATACATCATCATTTGATTCTGTTTCTAGTCTTCCTTCTTTAGACAGTATTGATGTAGCGTAGAACAAACGACAGGCTGTAAACTAGATTCGCCTTCGTTTTTCAGAAAGAAAGAGTACACTGTAAATAAGGATAAGTCCTCAACTGCTTCGCCTACTGATATAAGAGTCCACCTCTTGTTCTTTTTGCTTTCCTCTTACATGATATACCTCCTAATTAAATCAATTCCGATAATCATGGGGTCAGTTTGACTGTTTCCGTGCGTGTTAATTTCCTGTCAGATTGCCCCATGAAAGAGAATATTCTTATCAGAAGTTAACCGGTTGTTCTTTGTCAAATGGTCTTCAGCCAAATCCCTCACAGTTTATGACTTTTAATTTCACTGTTCTTGCTACCTAAGTATGTTGCCTGTAATTGTATCCAACAAGTGGGGGGATCCCAACATGGTGTGTTTAATTTCGGGCATACTTCCTAATGCCGAAGAATGAGTACTTTTGTGAATTCCCTTCTAATTTGCACTTGCTAATGTAAGATACTCAGTTGAATGAACCTTCGAATGTTGTTTCCGCCCTTCCTCTCTTGATTTTATACGAAACTCTGAGATGATGACAGAGCGCGTCAAGCCAGAGTTATTTTAAAATCTGCCTAAGTTTTCCCAAGACCACTCAAAAGACAGTCAATTTTCAGGATTATACTCGAACAACAGATATATGATTCATGAAGAACATCTAATTTATAGTTTTTTCGAAGTTATAATGTTAGTAAGACCTTGATGAATTTCATGTGGAAGAATTGTTAAAATGAATCGATCAGTAGTTTACATCAAGGCTGTGGCCTTCGCACAGTTTTGACTGGTTCAAGGTCACTCTAAAAGACCTGGAGTTTGGGAAAAAGTGGTGGAAGATGCTGAGATGCACGTGTTTCGACTTTTCCTTCTCTTAGGATGTACATGTAAGGAAATTTAGCTTTTGACTTTCGTTATAGTTCTTCGAATTCTCAACGCGGAGTATGTTGCTTCAGTAACAATACATTGTTGCATAGAATGTAGCGAAGTGAGTTGGAGTCACATATTTTCTCAGTTTTATCTCTAGATCACTTTACACAGTCTCACAGTTTCTCTCAATTTGAATCCTGACTTAAAACCAGAGCAAAGTACTTATGGATTTATCGTTACGCTTGCGAAGTATTCTAATCCAGCAAACTTGCCAGGCTTTGGTTGGTTGTCCAATACCCTCAAAAACTCAGTAAGTATATTTTTTATCGAATGTATTTCATATCACCAAGTTCTGCAAGGTTTAGTTTCATGTGTACTAGAACATAAAACATTCTATATGGAAATGAATTTTGGATACTGGTGGCATATACTTCTGTCATATAATAATTCCACTTGGTTAAAACGCAGTGGTTCAGCATGCCTCACTGATGGCATCTTTAACACATTTATTGCTGGTATTCATACTTAGGTTTTGACATGATTATTCCAAACGTCATGATTAAACATTACTGTGACGATGTTTTTTTATCAAATAGAATTCTTCCGTGACTGAAACACTTTGCTTATCGGTCAGAAAATGTACGTTATCTGAATGATTAACTGTAACTTCATCTTGATCATATACAGTTAATTGGTCACGCTGCATTTGCTTACTTTCTGGAAATCACCTTGTCTTTCGAAGCTGTGGTACATAGCTTCTTTAATTCCATATTAGTTTGTTTATTAGATGTATCACACAGTCACAGAAACAGTATTATTTACTGGATGACGTTTCGAACAAAATTTATTACTGTTCATAATCATATCAGTTGTAATCACACGACTTTGAAACTTGAGTTTTATAGTTTTCTTTGTCTTCTATTTGTCGTCGTTGGGATAGTAGAATTTTCCAGATATCTGGGTGGACAGGTGTTGAATCATTCCTATTACATGTATTTGCAGTTGCCTTGTTTATCGAATATATAAATAATGTACTGTTCTGGAATGTCATACATTTATTCCCCTTAATGAATTTGAACAAAGCATGAACTACATTTTTTGCAGAATAAAGTGGTACCATCATTTATTTCGCTGCCTCCTCATCAGCTTCTTACAGGCCAAAGTCATTATTAAATATATCTACAAAAACTATATATATATAATATGAAACACTTCCGAACAATAATGATAATACACAACGGCATTACGTAATCAAATGAAAGACAAAATGAAAACATCCAGTTGCCAGGGCAAGGAAAGAATGATAACTGCTTTTTTCTGAACACACAAGTCAGATTTCAGGCGCTTGATGGAGATTGCTTCAGCAAACTTTAGGAGAATTGAGCCCTTTTGCCTATTGATAATTTTGAACGATTTTGCAACATCCACCTCATGACCCGTGTCAAGGAGATGCCTGGCGGTGGCACTGTTTAAAGCATTTGTTCCCTTTAGACATAAACTTTTTGGTACATGTTCAGAAAATCGCAGATATGCCCTTCTTTCTGTCCTTCTGATCTAACTTCTCCCGCAGATACATGTAAATTTGTATATCTTGAGAATTATGAGACTAATAAAAATAATATTAAGTCTTGCAATCAGATTACAGCTAAAAATGTTTGAAAAATGGGGTTTAAGCAATTTTAATGCCGTTTAGTTTAAAGGCCACTTATTGTAATGCTGCTAAAATCGAGGCTGCCTTCCGTTACTATGTGTTAGTGCAAAAATTCACTTCGCATTTACAAGTTACAGTTCAAATCGGGAATTTTTTGTATCTGGGAAACTAAACATCTGTTACAATTCCAGAATTACTTATTTGGCTGTCATAATAGGTGGTTATCACGTGTTTTTTGCTAAAAACGTACTATTATTCATTTTGCCACGCCTTTGATTTATACACACGCATCGACGCGTTTCCTCTCCATTGGTTCTGGTGATTTCATTTCACTTGTCTACGTCAGAAATAATGAATTGTACAATGTTGGGTCTTATTGTTATTCAAATTGAAAGGAGCGAAAGTTGAAGGATTAGTATTTGATGGCGTGGAATTATTTGGGAGTAGATTCCTTAATATTAGTTATTGCAATTTCTTGCTTTCTTTTTTTTAAGAACTTCGAAAATCTTTACCGTATCCTTACATATAAAGAAGTGGTTGGTGACCATAACAGGGATAATGTAACTTCCAACACCAACGTTTATGGACTGATATCTGTACACAAAAATGAAGTGACGTAAGTTATTTTTAGAAGCTATAATTAATATTGAAGTCATTATTTAAAATTAAACTTTTGTATTGGTTTTGAGTCTTCATATTTTAACTGAGATCTCATGTAATCATTTTGTCTAAGTTCAAATGGCTGCCGTAATTATCTCCTGTAGCTATTGTAAAACTTCCAACATTACTTTTACTAAAGGTGGCACAGTAGTTAGGACTCTCGCCGACCATGCACATGGTCCGGGGTTCGATCCCCTGCCGGCGCACACCCGATATCTATGGTCGGCCTGAATTTGGGCTACCGATATCCGTGCTGAAAATTCCACACTTGTACTGAAAATACGGTGTGGAATCAAGCTGTAAATCAAAATAAAAAAAATAATAGGTATCTTATGATAATCTAGACTAATAGACACTCCTACACTCTTATTCCTACCTGCTACAGCCTGATGAAAACATGCGGAAATACTAACTCTAAATTCAGTCTGTGTGATTTTAACAGATGATCGAGAAAAAGTGATCAGTGAATGAAATAAAATTTTCTCTAATTTAAAGAACTGCGTGATTGGCTGCTATTTCAACCACCTGATTTGGTTTTAGCTTGGTTTCCAATTTGCCTTATTGCATTTTAACTATGTGCAATGTAGTTAGAGTTATTTGTTTGTTTCCCTGATAATCTGAAATTTTCCTACTTATGAGAGTTATAATGAGTTGGACTTTCGTCGGAAAATAACGTCACTTAACCAGCTATCTGCTTTTATAGTTAACTCGGTTCTTATGCAACATTTATGCGTATTTACCTCTCGATATCATTACGCTCTAACTTGAAACAATACACAGTAACTATGTTCTTGGTTATTATTTTTATTTCAGAAGCATTTCAACTTTCTACTTGTTTCCCTACTGGAACATACAATCTCACTAGTTCGTATCAACTGAAACTAATGAGCACTGTTTCTTCCTAATATAGGATTGTTTTAAGAGTTGGAATTGAACTTAGGACCTCCATTTTTCTATTCACAATTATTGCTATAATTCGAACATTGGATAAGAATCAAACACTTCATAATCAAAATCTACCGACTTGCGCTTTAGGGTTACTACCATTCACTGTCTTTTGTGTTTCTGTCAACACATCCGGTTTAATCATGCCTTACCATTTAAAGTTGAAAATCCACCACAAAACTAGTGACTGGTTTTTTATAATCAGATATTTAGATGTGAAACTTATGGATATTTATTTGGTTACAGCGTAGATTCTGTCACTAAAAGACATCAGCACTAGAACGACTGTAAATAAGAAAAATTTACAGCTAAAGAGTTTCAACGTGTTGTGAAACTGCTATCTAATGCTAGTTGGCCTTCAACAGTTCTTTAGCAGACGTCAGTTTACGTAGAAATCTGCTTTAAAAGAGACCAATTGGGTCACCATAAATCTTTTCTTTGGAATGGGAAACAATAAATCAAATTCATCGGGTGAATTACATAACAAATCCTACTAAGTGACAAATGTGACGACAATGTCTCAGTATTTGAAAACTCTTAGTCAATAAAAATGTGTGGTCTGGGTAAAAGCAAAACACACATATATTTATAATTGTTTTTACAGAATGGCATTTTGAATAGACTGTATATGACATTAGAAAATTTATCATAGGCTTGATAGATTTTTTTAAACATTGGATGGGGGAAGAATTTACCTGTAACTAATTTTTGGAACTTGATTGACTTTCCATTAAAGTGAAAATCCACTTAATATTAGTTTTGTCATACTGCTAGATTTGCATTGAAATCTATCCTTAAATTAATCCCTCTCCTCTTCGGAACCTTCGAAATGTTCTACCAACCGACTTTAAAATACATTTCGTGGAGTTCTAAGTCAGCTTGAAAGATAGTCTCTTATCAATAACAGTTGGTTACAGTATCCTTAATTGACAGAAGTTGAAATATCTGACTCATTAGTGACTGAGGCGCCAACACACCTGCTTTCAGACCGGACAACCTTGAACTTTGTTGTCCTTGGTGTCATGGGCTCACAGTGTCGATAAAAGGTTTTTTAGAAAGCTGAGAGAGTTCAGTACTTGTATTTTCCTGTTTGTGTCTTAGTATTCTTCTCAGTAAATTGTGTCTTTGATGAAATCGAGTTAGAAATTAATTCGTATAATGTATAGCAACTTTTTTTTAAATGAAGCCGTTTAAAAATTTTGTCCTGAATAAAAGAATGATATACTGAATATCCTCATTTAAGAACGTTCTGTTAAAAAATATAATGAATCCATTGAAAAGGCTCTCAGCGAAGAGTCACTCCTTTCAACATTATCATACTCAAGCCGTACTATTGCTTATATATAGCGAGTTTCTTAGCAACAAAAGAAACATTTCCAAGGATATGTCATTAGAATTGTAAATTTTAAATAATAATATACGTAACGCAGAGAGTTTTAATCGGATAGGAACTGAAAAAAAAGTAAGTAGACTAAGTGACGCAATATAATTAATGGGACTAATACAGATCAGGTTCTTTGTAGATTTAGTAAGTGAACAAACTTCTTCCGCATGCAGGGTTTGGGATATAACATGTAAATTGTCTTTGCTTCTGCGGTTTGAAAGGGTTTGATTCGTACTGTACTAGCGAGGTTCCCGCGTATTCTGTCGATGGCTTTGAAGTTAGATTGTGGGCTCGCTTGGTGTCCAGATTCTCTTAGGTGTTTCAGGATAGAGCTTCGGGGGAATCCTTTTTCTCCTATATGAAACCATGAGGGTAAGTGTTTGGTGATACGTTTCGATAACAATCTTCGGGTACGGCCGACATGCCTAGCTCCACGCAAGCAGTTCCACTAGTAGATATACATTGATGAGGTCAGCAGGGGTAGCATATCCTTCACTTTCATGCGAATCATTGTGTTTATGGAGAAAGTTAGCCATAGTCGAACTGAGAAGAGGGTTTTCTTCAGTGAGCGGGACAGGCGGTTTCTGAGTATTTCTGCCGATGAGTTTCCACTGCATTCAGGTAGAGAAGTCCTATAGGAGTGAAAATGTGGAGGGTTTAAGTGGTTTAGGCCTCATAGATTTTGTGATGAAACGTTGGGGTTAGCCATTTTCAAGGGGAATTCTTTTCAGCGTGTTCAGTTCTTCCTTTACTCTATCAGGGCTGCGAATTCTAAGGATTCTACAGGCACCAAACTATGAAAGTTACTGAGTTGTCCGTTACATGTCAGCTTTCTGTAAATGGGTCATTTTGGTGTTCCATCTTGTTCACTTCTTGTTAGTTGAGTGTCCAGGAAAGATATTTTTGAGTTGAACTCCTTCTCTAACGTGGATTGCAGATTGGCAGTTAACTGAAACAGTCCGGGATGTCTTTCAAATACTAATCATTCAAGATAATTATTGTCTTGTTTCTGATTTCAAATTTATCTTTTGACTTATTTTTACCCAGGGGCTATATTAATGTACCATCTTCAAAGGCGTTTCCTTCTGGGGCTACATTGTACCTTGAACCATTAAAACAACAACAACAACAACAGCAACAACAACAGAATGATAACGAAACGCTTCACTCTCCATCTGCATGTCATCAGCTCAACGTTCCATACAATCTGACTATATTTCCTGTAGATATGATGACTCTGGAGAAGCCTACTGATCCCTTTTATCCAACTGTACAAAATTTAAGCCAATTTCAATCAATTAAGCAGAATTCTACATCATATGGACCAGAAAACTTTCAGAGACAATTTAATGGAAGAGTGAAACGATGTGAGTTCTTTTTTCTATTTCTATTCATCTGTTCTGTAAATTGATTTTTATCAAATTTAAACTGTGCTGAGCTTTCAGGTGTGTTGATTTTGCTACAACTAAATAAGGCATCGGCTTCTATGAAATCTTAGTATTTATACTGAGTATGATTTTTTGGTTGATTTACTATTGGAGTAAAACAAATTTTATTTCGAAGTAAATGATTCTTACTATTTAGTGTAAGTAAACATTCACGATCTCTCCTTGATGCCAGTATAGTAGGTGACAGTTCGACTTCTACTCTGTTTTATAGTTAATGGTTGGTTATAGACTTTAAAAAGATTTATGATTAAGGAGGCTTATTTTGAAACCATGAATGTTTAACTACTGTTTAAATCAATGTAAAATCTAATCGGAGGTAATTTCAAGTTAGTAAAATGTTTGTTCTCAAGGGCCTAAAAAATATGCATGAGTGACACATTGATGGATGAGCTTCGACATATACATTCAGTTTTATTAGCTAATGGTTATTCAGAAAACTTTATCAGTTGTCACAGTAAGGATAGACCACATGTGGAAAAGACAGCTTCTGTACCAAAGAAAGCTATCTTTATTAACCTACCATTCAAGGGTGACCAGATTAAGCAGTTCAAAGACAGCTCCAAGACTTCGGTCAGCCACCAAATGCACATTCTACTCCGCGTATCTTTTTCTCACATGCTGAACATTCTCGATCCCTGTACTTAAAGGACGAAATTCTGTGGACTCTACTTCAAACTGTATCTACAAGTTCACCTGCAGTTGCGGTGACACACACCTGTATAGGTAGAACCAATAAAATGTTCCAATATAGTCGCCGTAAAGAACATGTTCCAAAATGGTTATTAAAAAAATACAGAAAATCCCAATGCAATTAATCTGAATAGAAACCCAGCATCATCATCCATTGAAAAGCACTTATTAACATCAGGTCACAAAATCAATATTAATGACTGTTTCACAATTCAATCACATAACTCTAATTCGAGGTTATTGAAAGTGATGGCAGCACTTTGGATTAATCACATACAGCCTAAATTGTGTGTACAAAAAACAATAGATGTCAATCTTCGACAACCATGTACTGACTACTTGACCTATTTAAATATGAATGTTAAAACAATTAGTCCCTTAGATAAATTTGAATAAGGCATTTAGAAGACAAATTTCGCGAGATGATTGGTCATTAGTATGTACTTTTGTTTTTTATCTAACTGAGTAATTGTCATGATCTTTATTTTATTTTATTATTGTTAGCCATGTTAATTGTAAAGCGGTTGTAAAGAAACTACGAAATGATGCCATCATCTGGCGAAATTTGTCTTCTAAATGCCTTATTCAGAAGAAAATACATTTTTTCCCCATCTATCAGACAAACCAAAACTTTGAATCAGTTCATGAAATTTCTGACAGTTAGTTTGAACTATGTAGAAAAGTGTACACTGTCTCGTAGAAGTCCTCAGGATCGTAAGAACCAATGGCTGTAGGCCATCGACGGGAAAATCTAAAATTCAATTAAATAATAAATATGGCCTGTTGCACAAAAAGTGGCCCTCGTGGTCTAGTGGATAACGCTTTGGCGTTTGAAACTATGGGGAAATCATCACTCACTGCTTGGGGAATGCAGGTACATCCACATGACGAGTCTCAAATAGGACGAAATGCGCGTTATCTTGGATTCCACTGCTAGTCACCATCCACCAATTAAATTGGTAAAATGGCTTGAAGTTTTTTTCAATGGTGCAGATGTAGTTCAATCTTTTCTGATCTGTGATATTTGTTGAACCGTATTGTTTTTCCACGTTACTGTTAGTTCTCCTTAACATTCCTGCTTATTATCATTATTCTTCTTCTTTTGAATCTCTTATTTTCTCTCTTTTATGCATCTTTTTATGGTACATTGATTGTGAGAACGCGAATCTATGCACTTGTACACAAAGTTCTATGTTGAAAAAAGTCAGTCAGTTGGTCAACATCTACTAACCCGTCCACTTTCGGCCCAATGCAGACACTTTACTCCCCACTTATAAATTAGGATTTGGTACAAATTATTCCTATAGCATCGTCTAGAAGTGGACAGAAACGGATCTCCATCGGGGTGTTCAAAAGACTGATTTTTTTTCTTTCTGAGTGTCTTCGCCTAACACGACTGTACAACTTGCTTCCTCGAAATCATCGGGATCTTTTCCAGGTATTAGGTGAATTCCTAAGGCAGTTATGTGTTTTCAACACTTTTTACCGTTGATATAACACTACTGGTTTACTGAATGTCTCCACAAACACTGTTGCCTGTAATGGTTCCTTGTTAGTCTACAGAGATGACCGTTGAAAAGCCATCATAGACAGGGGAGGAGGATAACTACAGTCTGTATAAATTGTTTTGTCGATGTAGCTTAATCTGTTGAAGATTTTGTCACGTTGATTTCTATAGTCGTTAGTCAAAACAACCATAATTTCTATTTATTAATTTATTAATTTATTAATGAGTGATTGATTTATGTTCAAACGTCTAGCCATCTTTATTTGTATTTTCCTTATAGCCTACTTGTATTAGCTAGTTCCAGCTTAGTTTAGCTTTGTTTTGTATGTCTGTATAAGTGAATGATTTAATTGTTTCACGATCTTATTATCATAATTTTTGAAATATTCAAGCTAAGCATCAGCCATATCGTTTTTATGATCCGTTAATACTCATCGTTCAGTCTAACTAACTAACTAACTAACTGACCAACCAACCAGTTTATTTATTTAGACATTGGCCACTCAAGCGTAACTGTCAATTTCAGATTGGCAGTTAAAATTTTGTCTAATTCGCAGTCTATGTAATCTGATTGACATCATTTAAATGGTAATCAAGAAAGCAGGGATAAATTCATGATACTACATACTACTGACTGGTTGAGATGAGTAGTAGGTGTATACGAGTCATATCAACCAGCATTGCTTGCTGGTCAACCAGGACAAAATGATCTAAACACTGGTTATCTGTTTCTCTCGTTTGACATCGAACTCATCTGCGGTGTACTACTCGATTTGACTCCCATCAGACATCCAAATCTGTTTAAAACTCCAGAATTATGACTAACTATGTCTATGAGATGTTGCAATGTTGTAATGAACCTAAATTATAGGAAGCCTTAGTTGACTGTATTTCATTGTTGGATACAGAAAGTTGATTCATGGAAAGTTTTGGTGAATTGATTTTGTCTGCTATCAGCGTATGATGTTTCCTTGGGAACGTGATTTGGTGTCATTCAATCTTAAAGGCAGAGGCTTTAACATCAACCACCTTATTTAGGTTACGACTGACACTAGTATTTTGTTTCCAAGCACAAAACACCTATTTGAGATGCTTTCCACACCGGTATTGATTTGTAAGTCTTCTTGAAAAATATATTGTAGTGGATTTGAGCCTAATTCATTTTCAACTGTGTAGCAGTTAGTTTTCACAATCAATGTTTATTCATTAATGAGCTGTTTGTTAGTTCGTGGCTCAACTTCCTAGCTTCTATCACCAACCTTGAGTTTCACTGAAGCACACCGACCTCTTTTTCCGTAAGAAACACATTTCTTGGCGAGAAAAGGTGTTGTACATGCAAAACCACTGCCTTCCTAGTCGAGCAACGTTAGTTGTCATTCGACTAGGCTGGTAAAGAGCTATAGGTGGTCAAACTGAAACCTGGAATCTCTCTGTGAAGTCTTTTATTTCTGGTTTCAGTCACGTAGGAAGGTGTAACTGCCTGGTTGAAGTCCTTGAAAGGCTAAGAATCAGTGACTTTATACTGTTCTTGGTATGGCACAAAAGCATTCTCAGTGGTATTCTCTCATATTCATAAGACTGTCATGTTTCTCCATGTTACTTTTCCTTCTCCCTCTTATTTCTACTCGTTGCAGTTCTTTTGAGTTTCTCGTTTCTCTACCTTTGTGTGGCAACTTCAACTGCTTCATTTCTATGCGAAGTTCTATACTGAAAGTCAGCCAGCTAGTTAGGAATGACATATATGTAACCATTTTTAAAAAGGTATAAACTGAGCAGTTTTATAAATTGGATAAACTTGCAAATAACAATTACTATTATTTTAGAAATAAAGTCGAAGACATCACTAATTTTTATGTTGCACGATTTCTCTGTGCAAAGGTCCCAGAATCTTCACTAACCACTTCGCTGTTCTATAAAGAGGAAGACCGTAAAGACGTGGAGTATTGGTACCTGTTGGTTTCATGGACTCATACGTGGCCGATGATAAGATAATACTCCTATTTGGTTCAGTTTTTTGAGAGAGTCGGTTATTAGTTTCTCCGCTCTTATATTGAGGTCTTTGGAACTACCAAGAGATTGGAATTTAGTTTGATCACTCAACACAATCGCTTTTATCCAGTAAAACTATACCGTCACCTTTATTTGGCTCGCTATCTATGGATGTATCATCACTATTCACTAATGTACCCGCTTATGGAAACAGTAGATTACATTTGTCAAGAAATCACTGAAAGGCAGTTGGACTTAGGAATTCCATTGTGTAGCCTCAAAGAATTACTTCTCAAATGCACAATGAATATACACTTCGTTTTCAATAATTAATACTACCGACAAGTAGATGGAATAGCTATGGGTTCACCATAAAGCCCAATATTAGCGGACCCCTTTCTCGCAAAACTTGAAAATGGGAAATTGAAAGACATCATCAAAGAGTTTGATATGCATTACCGATATGTCGATGATACATTTATCTTAGCTGATGGGAATGTAAACATAGATGAATTGTTGCTGAAATTCAACAACCTCCACCCTTCGCTTACTTTTACTTGTGAAGAGGATCAGGATAATGGCGCTTTTGTATGCTGTTATTATTATTATTCTTGACTTGAACTGAACTACTGTAAATTTTACTTCAGTTGATGGGAGTGATTTTTAGAGTTTAAAGGGAAACTTGAACAATGGTAGAGGATTAAAACTGACGGCCATATATGGGTTTGCAGGATGACTGGGTTAGCTGCTCATATTAGATAACTTTGAACTAGAAGTAGTAACTGTCCTTTAGGTGTATAGCTGGTAAACTTAAACATCATTGTCCTATAACACGCTTTAAACCCACTACATAATTTGATTTGTTTCAAGTATTGGTCTGTAGGGATTTGGTTGATTTGTTACAGGATTCCATCATCAGCTGACATTGGTTAGAGAACCATTGGAAAACCCGGGAGTACTGGACAGCTGTTTCGTCCCAGTTTGGGACTCTTTATCAGTACGCACTCACCGGGTTCGAATCTAGGACCTTCTGGTTACAAGGCTAGTGAGCTCGTATACCATTAAGCCACTGGGACCCGACCCAATGGCCCATGAATTCTAACTTCTGCCGATTCACAACATAGCGCGACCACTAGCTAATGTCTTCGGCGAGTATTTGTCCTCACACCCGACCTGCTGCACCTAAGCACAATTATAGACAATCTACTAGCGCCGCAAATGAATTCGAATATCTGGCGAATAGGAGTTATCATCTATCTTAGGCTACTTCATCCATTTGCCTTCCGAGTAATAGAATACTAGCCAACCGTGCACATGGTCCGGGATTCGACTCCCAGCCGACGTGCTCTTTAACCTCGCTTAACTGGTAGTAAGTCCAGGAGAAATGGAAGGCTGGGCATGAGGCTAACAACCTCAATCCGTAAAAAAATAAATACCAGTGCCACTGAAAATGCAAAGCTCAATCTTGAAGCCCTATGTTCCATTCGGAACACAGAGAAATCAAATAAAATAGTGAAATGATTTGCGTTCTGAGTGCGGCATAGGGTTTCGAGATTGAGTTCTAACATTTCATTAGCCTCAGTGTTTGTTTTTACAAGGTAGGGTTGGTAGCCTCACATCTAACCATCCCTTATTCCCGAGCTTAATTACCGGCTAAGTGAGGTTTAGTAGTGAGTCGGCTAGGAGTCGAACTGCAGGCCACGAATGTGGCTGGCGAGGATTCTGCTACGAAAATAACCAGTTAGCACTGGGTGATGTGGGTTCGAATCCCTGAGGGCCATGAGTTTCTACAAGGCAACAGATACGCTTTGTTGACTAGTGCGTACAAGCACGACGCCTGGGTTCACGGCTTCATACTGATCGTCTCCAACCATCTGTCGATGATGTTGGTGATTGGAGTGCACCATTATGAAGGGTCACCTAACTTGGACATTACATTGCAAAGTTGACTAAGAGAATTCAATCAGCAGCAACATAATGGACTAAACATATTACTTTAGTTATTCCCTACTGAATAATAAATGTAAATTGTAGTGTAAGCGAGTCATTGTAACTAGGTTTGGAGTACAAACACTCGGTGATTTAACTTTTGTGTTTTTCTAACAGAATGCAATTTTACAGCAGAAAAAATATTGTTTAACTGATTATTATGCTTACATGTCTGGTTGCTAGGTGGCAACCGGTGAACATAACTAATTAGTCTTGAGTGCTAGTTGATATCGACCGGTCAGTTGTGCAATCTTGTCACTAACTTACGTAACACATCTGTCTTTGATCATAGGTGTCTGAGTTCTATCTCCCGTGTTAAGTGGTAGGTGTAATAGGGTGAGCAATATTAAGGTTGGGCGTCAAGCCCTAGGTAAGGAGGGGAAGTCAATCGACGAGGTTGTGAAGAACATATGTTACGCATGCCTAGCCATCGTCTTCCTTGACGGGCAATGTTAGTTGACATAGGGTTAGGTTGGAAAAGAGCTAGCGGTGGTCAAACCAAAACATGGCCTCTTCAGTCAATGAAATTCACAACGGTTAGTTTAAGCCACGTAGGAAGATGTAGACTTCCTGGTTGGGGTCTTTGGGACGGTAAACACCAATGAAGGCTGGAGACAATCGGTGATATGACTCGAAATCGTTCTTAATGGCTGGTGCTGTTAGATGCATCCATTCCTTGTGATTTATAATTCCCAATGAAACTATATTGTTCTTCGATATTACTATTCTTTTTGCCTCATATTTCTACTTATTATCTCTACTTTGAATCTTTGTCTACTTTCCTCTCTTACCTTTTGTGCTGAGTGAAGTGTGGCGACTCAAACTGCTGCACATCGATGAAAAATTCTACGTTGAAACCAGCCAGTCAGTCAGCCAGACTGTAGCTTAATTTTATAACTTGAGAGGAGACAGTTAGTTAGTAGATCCTAGTAGTAAGCTTTGTGCCTAGTGATTGGCAGTTATTAGCAAGGAGAGTATCTACAAAATTTTACTGGGGTAAGTGTCCCTTTCTGGGTTATCACTTAATACTGATTGGCTGACTTGTCAATGTTCAAGAGCCCAAGTTGCAACACTTCAAGGAAGCACTTCTAAAAGTAGAGAAAAATGTCATGAAGGTATTATAGACAAAAATGTATAAGATGGCGAATAATCAGATGAATGTTTGTGAGCATTTTGAGAATCTGGAAGGTAAGAGACCCCGGGGTAAACGATTTTAAACCATACCACTTACAGTCTTCGAATTAGTACCGAGATTAGTTAGTTTACCAAAGAGGTATTCAAAATATAGGAGATATGGCTGATTGATTGAGGCGCTCAACTTTCAACCAGTTGGTTGTCTCTCCACCCTTGCACAACATGTGTGGCTCATTGCCGACTGAATGGAAATTCAAGCAGTGGTTGGGTAACATTTCCATTCAGAATATGACTAATCTGACCTAGAAGTCTGGACGATTTACACCAGTCTGTTTCCATGTAAGTAATCCATTTGGGGCTACTTGGCCTTCATAATGTCCGCTGAAATATCTCGATCAAGAGAGAGAGAGAGAGGCGCCTTAATATCTCATTTACAAAATGAAGTCGATAAGAAAAAGCTCATATTGCCAGGATTTCTTAATGAATAAAGCTTCCTTTATCTCATCAATGACCATGCACTATAAACAGTCTGTTCTTTTGTTAATTTTGTCGCCAAAAGTTGTGTATTCTGTCTTTTACATTTTAATTATATATTCCTATAAAAGAAACAATATTCCTTTAGACAATGAGTTTACGAATGCTTTCTCTCTACTAAATGAAGACTTGAATATATGGAATAAGTTAAAACAAGGTTTTCACTCTAATTATATTTGATTACTGTACTTGGACGATTGTTTAGATGTCTGACATATGCACACATCTGTTTGTATTTATGTTTCGTTTCGTTTTCATTACTGTTCAAGTTAGGCTTTTTCTGTCGACCATGTCAAAATCAATAGGCTAAATAAACGGTCTATTTATAACAATGACCAACACAGCTCTCAAATTACTAACCCCATGATTGGTTTGATTTGAACTTGATTTTCATTGGTTGACTATATTTTAAAACAAAAGGTGAATAGCCATTGTAGTTTTACAACGATGTGAGGTGTGAATGAGCTGTAACACAGAGTGGAAGGATTGCTGGAATACACCATCTCGGGTAGTTAAACTGTTCTTTGAGTAAGAGATGTTAAATCAGATCAGTACGAAAACTAGATTGTAGCAGGCTTTAAATTTATTTATTTTTTATTTTGATTTACAGCTTGATTCCTCACCGTATTTTCAGTACAGGTATGGAATTTTCAGCATGGATATCGGTAGCCCAAATGCGTATTTTCAGTACAGGTATGGAATTTTCAGCATGGATATCGGTAGCCCAAATTCAGGCCGACCATAGATATCGGGTGTGCGCCGGCAGGGAATCGAACCCCGGACCATGTGCATGGTGGGCGAGAATCCTAACCACTGTGCCACCGACGCACGGTAGGTACATTAGCTAACCATTGGGCAAACTAACGTGCTTTGACTGCAGTTAGATCACGAAGGGACACAAGTTAAGGAGGCATTGAAAACTAGGAAGTGCTGGAAAGCCTGCTATGTTCTCGTCTGGGACTCACTTCAGTAGTGCGTACCCATAAATAACCCCAATGATGATCGGGACAAGTTCAGGATTCAACTTAAAATCAGTCAAATCTTTGCAGACTGACAATTAGAGATGTTTCTCTGCTAAATATTACATCCAGAAGTAGCTTACCAGAGTGGGACTTTTGACATCAGCATAAAAAGCAAAAAAAATGGTAGGAATTGTATGTTGTTATTATTATTATTACTACTGTATCCTTTAATTCCTACAGGAACATAGGGCTTCAGCCGTGCGTCTCCATTGCGTTCGGTTCTCTGCTAGAATCTTCACCTGGCTCCAAGTCTGCCCACGTGCTTTCATTTTCTCTTCACATGACCTCCTCCAAGTCACACTTGCACTGACGACCAACTCGCCGCTTCCCTTTCGGGTTCCACTCAAGGGCTTGTATAGTGATGCCACTTGAGGGTTTCCTCAGAGTATGGCCAATCCATCTCCATTTCTTCCTGTCTATTTGTTGCACAATCGGTTCCTGGTTGGTTTGCTCTTAGAGATCCCTGTTGCTGGTCTTTTCTGGCCAGCCATCTGACCTTGAGTATTGAGCGAAGACAACTGTTAATGAAGGTCTGTAGTTTATTTGAGATGCTCTTTATGACGCGCAGTGCAAGTCTCTGATCCGTATAGTAGCACTGACTTCACATTGGAGTTGAAAATCAGGATCTTATTTTAATTTTCATGCTGAGTGTTGTTGACCTGCAAACACACTTGAGAGTAATGAAAGCTTGTCTTGTTTTCCCGATTCTTGCTTTGATATCCTCGTCAGTTCCCTCCACCTGTAGTTGAGACGATGCTTCCCAGGTAGGTAAAAGAGGTTGTTTCTTTCAGGTTCCTTCCATTTATGCTGATTGTTTGTCCTGTTTGTTGTT